>OY757542.1:3362221-3447241 GCA_963584105.1 Alviniconcha strummeri
TATCAATAGATCAGATACCAGCACACCCTAGCCGCCTTACATACCTAAAAAGAAGAAGAAAAAAAGGAACTAACTCTTTCAAAGTTTGTGTTTAGCATTTGTGTATATCTGTTTCACTTTATATTTGTGTGTAGCCTGATTTTGGTAGATTTAAAATAAAAAGTGTTTACATAACTATGAGCAATAGTTTTAAAATGTACATTAATTTATAAGGTAATTTTGGGTTTGCTATAACTAAATATTAGTGTATGCAGATTGAGAGAAAGGGGGCGTATGTCTAAGTGTGTGTATGTGCGTGTGGTTCATGATTTAGAATTACTGAGATATGTTCTTCGTTGTGCGATCGAACGGCAGCTTTAATTTCCCACTGGGATGAATAAAGTATATTGTTATTGTTAACAGTCCTGAGGACATGAGGTGACCCTGTGCGGTTGGCAAGACGTCAAAATCTAATTACTAACAAGCAAACGAGCGAACAACAAACAAACGACGAACGAACGAACGAACGAACGAACGAACGAACTAACTAACTAACTAACTAACTAACTAACTAACTAACTAACTAACTAACTAACTAACTAACTAACTAACTCTGTTGTTCTGTTTGCCTTGGAACAGTGTTGCCACCGAGCGGAAAGATGGCTCATCCAGCGGTACCCCCCGTGACCCAGATTCAGCCACGTGCTCCCTCCAACCCGTCCATTCAGCCAGCCAATCCTTCTGCGCTCCAGATTCCGGGCATGTATTTCCATAGTAACCTGAGTCTTGACTGGGCTTCGGCCAATGGCACACCTTCTTCGCTCATGACGTCTTTGTTCTCTGGGAAGAGCAACACTCGCGATCGAGGTTACAGCAATGACACAAAACCTCTCTACGAAGGTAAGCTTTAATCGATTCTACTACAGTTTCACTCTTTTTTTTTCACTATTAATTTAACTGTTGTTTTGTCGCTTGAAAAAGGGGCTTACCCCGAAAATTCGTCGCACATGTTTTGTGTTGTAATATTAAATTAGCGGTTTTTTTTTTGTTTTTGTTTTTTTTAATCGTTCATGTGCCGGTTTGGATCCTCTATAATTATTGATACAACGATTTCTTTCGGCGTTTTGTTCTTACTCACTGCTAGGGATAACGCCAGTGCTCTTTCTTTGTTTCAGATGTGGGCAGTAGTGTAGGAGATGATTTTCAGTCTTTCCATACACAGACAACTAACTGTCAAGATAATCCAGCCGACGTGGGTAACCTAGCTTCTAACGGCGGCGATGCACGTGCAAACAGCATTGCGGCATTACGTCTCAAGGCTAAAGAACACTGTGACGCAATCGCGACCATGTAGATAAATGACGTCATGCTGCTGACGATCGATATCGTGATTTTGCTTTTAAAACAAATTGACAGAAGTGTCTTTAACCACTGAGCTATAAATCTTAGTGCTTTGGACGAAGTAGTATTAATTTAGGACTGATTCTCTGACTCATTCGACGAAGAGCCAGTAGTAAAAGGAACTAGGCCTGTAAGATTCGAACCGAAAATATATCGTTCAGCAGTGCTTGAAACCTGTCATGAACAGAACATGATCCACAGCAAAAATGTTCCGAATGAAATTCCCTTGATTTCATTTCGATTTTACTGCTAAAACTGTCAGCGTCACTGACACCTCTCTGTCTCTGTCTCTCTCTGTCTCTCTCTGTCTCTGTCTCTCTGTCTCTGTCTCTGTCTCTCTCTGTCTCTCTCTGTCTGTCTCTGTCTCTCTCTCTCTCTCTCTCTCTCTCTCTCTCTCTCTCTCTCTCTCTCTCTCTCTCTCTCTCTCTCTCTCTCTCTCTCTCTCTCTCTCTCTCTACGTGTTTTTTCCCGCGTTTTATTTTCACCAGAGTGACTTTGACGTCATGGATAGAACACCTGAAGCTCTCAGTTTTGCATACAAG
The DNA here is from genome assembly GCA_963584105.1 of Alviniconcha strummeri. Classification (NCBI taxonomy): domain Eukaryota; kingdom Metazoa; phylum Mollusca; class Gastropoda; family Provannidae; genus Alviniconcha; species Alviniconcha strummeri. The sequence goes on from OY757542.1 coordinate 3,364,144, forward strand.
TCACAGAAAAAAATTAATGCAGTTCTCATTTTTGTCATAATTCTTTTCTGCAGTGTTTGCACCAACTTATTTTATATTCCTCAATTTTGCTTGGAGTACAGCATGTAAAGTACAGAAATTAAATGGTAATTGAAACTGTCACAGAGATAAACATACACTCCGAAAAACTTTCTCTCTGTGGACTGAACTTTTGAATACGTATGGCAGCGTTGTAGAAAAGGGATGATTTATTGGGTTCACTATAACTACTATTGCTGCTATGTTTTTATGGTAAAATTAGCCAGCAGAAACACACACACACACACACACACACACACACACACACACACACACACACACACACACACACACACACACACACACACACACACACACACACACACCACAAAATGTATAAAATGACAAAAATCCAGTAAAAGGTTTTTCCCTGGAACCGTGAAGTCTAGTTCCTTTAAGTTAAAGGCCATAGTGGTTAAGGTATCATGGCAGAGCCATACAGCACTGCTGCATACGTAGATTTGCATTTCTGCTGTAGACAGTTTAGGGTTAGGGTTAGGGTTAAAGGAGATGACCAAAAAAGAAGAAAGAAAGAAAGAACCAGAAAGAAAATGGGAGGGGGCGGGGAGGATCAAAGGAAAAGAACGAACTCATCTTCTTGGTTTAACCAACCAGTCAGAGAGAGAGAGAGAGAGAGAGAGAGAGAGAGAGAGAGAGAGAGAGAGAGAGAGAGAGAGAGAGAGAGAGAGAGAGAGAGAGAGAGAGAGAGAGGGGTCAAATTGAAAACGTTTGAATGAAGGAAGGACTAAATGAAAGAAAGCGACCATCTATGATCACATGAAAACATTAACTGTTGATACACTGTATCTTGTTGTACTGTACTGCATTGAGAATATTCGTCAAAAACTAGCGTGCGAATAGTTATTGTAGCCAGTGATGGAAGTAACTTAATCAGTGTTAAAACAGCCAGCCAAAGCCATAGCTCTGTTGGCTCAGTTTCTCACACGCCGGTGATTCGGTTGTTCAGACTGTCAGTAAAGATTGATAACTCTAAACAGATCATATCAGAGTCAGTCAGGGCTCAGGAGCTGTGTGAAAGTTGAGGTGGCCGTCCAGAAGCCTGATGGCTTTTGTGGACGTAACGCAACACTGAAACGAAAATCCACAGTCTACTCCATTTAAAAATACTCAGCGGTTGGTCAGTATCCTCTGGGATAGTAGGCTATTTTTGTCTCTTACACGCGCACCAAAAACTGCGTGGATGGACAACAGGCAAAGAAAGAAACGAAAGGAAGAAAGAAGCCTCAAAACTAAAGCGATCGGCAGACTGAACTCACTGAAACGAACTATCCGCTGGAATATCGACAATCTACTACTACTACTACTACTGCTGCAGCTACTATTGCTGCAGCTACTACTACTACTACTACTACTACTACTACTACTACTATACACGTAGGCCTATAAAAACTCGCGGGCTCGTCAGACTGACCATCAAAGCCTGCGAAGAGTAACACACGGGCGCCTGACAAGATTGTGTTTACTGACAAGGTTTCGTTTACTTATCGAAAGAAATTACAACGCTCCGCCCTATCTAGACAGACATATTTTCAAAGCGCGGATTGAAGCTTGTAGAAAGGTCGAGCCCACTATAATTGGTATATTTGAGAACTACCGCCACCGTCATCACTCGTCGTCCCGGTCATCATCGAAGAGGAAAACATTATATTTTACGTCTAACCTGTTTCCGGGCGCCTGTCTTGAACGAAGGGAAACAAGCTGTCAGTCAGCGATATACTTGTCAGGCCTAACCTCCCCTGAGCGTCGTCATAGGTGACGCTAGCACAAGTGCTTGGCAACGAGTGTCTGGAGGCCATCTTGGAAGCGAGGAAAACAAGTCGTGTGTGGTGGGTGAAGAAAAACACCGTACTTGCAGACAAAGATCATGGAGGCGACAATTTATGCTCTACTTCCAGAGGAAGAAAAGAAGGAGTATAAACAGAAAAGGTTTGTCCACAGCGAAAAGCGTTTTAGCATTTTTAGCGTAGCGCTTTAGTTTGAAATTGTAGTCGTTGTCAATGGTTGTTATTGCAAATTGGTGTTTTGTTTTATATTTTTATATTGGATTTGGTGAAAGAAATCAGCTGAGGAATATTTCATTCCGTGGCCATTTTACTCGACAGGCTTCAAACTGAATGGGCAAAGGTTTTCGTAGATCTTCAGATACTGAGAAATGTCGAGCTGCCACTGTTTACAGTTATCCCACTTTGTGTGCGCATCGCAGCAAGAGAGAGAGAGAGAGAGAGAGATCTTCGATATTACTGGAAGAAGAAGAATTAGATGAAGAAGAAGAAGAGAAAGAACAAAAGCATAAACAAAACAAACAACAAAAACCCAACAACTATTAACTAGTTTTTAGGTATCCGGTCTTTCTTTACCCTTGTTTTGTTTTCTTTCTGTGTTTTTTCTTTCCTTTTTGTCTTTGTTTCTGTTTTCTTTCCTTTTTTTGTTGGGGGGGGGGGGGGGGGGGGCCTTGTTTTTATCATGCAGACCCCAAACATAATCAACCTGATTTTTTGGTGGTCTTTCTACAGAGGAAGAAGAAGGAAACCTATCTGGCAACCATAGCAGCTCCAGATAACTTTGTAGAGTTTCTTCCTCCTCCTCTTGTTCTTCTTTTTCTTCTTCAGCTAATGACCAGTCAGGCATGCCCATTCTCATGTCAAGAGAAAGTCCTATGTTTTGTGCAGCAAGGTAGGTCAGTGGTTTAGGCCATAGATGGCCACAGCTGAGTGGTTATGTGTGCTGTGTATGCTGGTGATATAGTGAACAAAGCTGCCATGGGTTCAGCTCCCAGTTTTTCTTTTCGTATAGTGTTTTTACGTCTACATTATGAAGACTGACATTTTTAGTGCATGCTGGGTTACTTTGGTGTTTCCATAATCCACCAAACTCTGACATGGACTGCAGGATCTTTAACACATGTATGTGATCTTTGTTTTTTCTCTTATCTGAAAGACTTTTGCAGAGTCTGCACAGAATTTGACTGGAGAAATCTCAGGGTGGGCACAAAGTTAGCACATAACAGTAACCCATCCATTTGGTGACCACACTCAGTTGTGCATAAATTTGGCTTTTGAGAGTGAGTGCTTATGTTCGGCACCACTGACTCTCCCATAGTCAGTTGAGACAGTATAACGGACTACTGTTCAGTTTTCTGAGTTAACACTTGTGCAGACTCATCAGTGTTGCCTGTCTCATGTATGCACAGCATGCTTTAAGATCACTGTGCACATTAGAGCTCCCGATCTACCTTTTGCTAATAGAAAGCATATATATATGTGTGTGTGTGTGTGTGTGTGTGTGTGTGTGTTTGTTCAGTGTTATAACACTAAATAAGTAACTGGGTAGTATGTCTCATTTTTGCAGTTTGCTCTCTGTGGTGGAGATAGCCACACTCTGAAGTAATAAAGAGGAGGAAAAAAGGCTAGTGTATAATTATTATGCAAATTGTCAGCAAACCCAGAACAAATGTTTTGTGGCATCACAGGTACACATCCAAGTTCCGACAGACAGTGAAGGAAGAGTATGTCAGCGGACGGGGCGATTACCGCACCATGGGGCAGGCTAAGGTCCCCGTGCCTACGACAGATAGCTTTCTGAAGAAACATGAAAAGGAACCCGTCTTGCCGAAAAGTGAGTAACAATTAAGGTGCTTGAATATTATGTGTAAATCCTGGTGAGAGACTGCTTTGCCTTGGTGGGGGACCGTCTCCTTTGTCAGGTCTCTTTTACTGAAATCTTTCCCTTCATAGTTGACTGCTTGCTTTTAGCTGGAAAGATGTGACCCTTTAAAGAAATGGAGTAAACAACACAACTTCTGGTTCCCGTAAGCTCAAAGGTACTTTTTTTTTGATAGCTCAAAGGATAATTAGAAGAATTTACCACAGGCTCTCCAGAATTAACATGGGTTTGTGTCATTTTGTTTGAGGTCATGGTAATGTATGTCACTTCATTTGAGGTCATGGTAATTTATGTCACTTCATTTGAGGTCATGGTAATGTATGTCACTTTGTTTGAGGTCATGGTTATATATATTTCACTTCATTTGTGGTCATGGTAATGTATGTCACTTTGAGGTCATGGTTATATATATTTCACTTCATTTGTGGTCATGGTAATGTATGTCACTTCATTTAAGGTCATGGTAATGTATGTCACTTTGTCTGAGGTCATGGTAATGTATGTCACATCATTTGAGGTCATGGCAATTGACAACATGTAACTGCCCAAGTTTCAATCTCCCTGTCCAGTCGTTGCATTTCCTCACATTTCTTGATGTCGTGTCATTTGATGTTAGCAGCTCCTTTCTGCATGACCATGTGGATGTGTGTGTGTGTCCCCCGCTTCTACACCATACTGGATCCCCTCTTCATTCTGGCAAAGTCTCATACCTGTCAACCCATACAGTTTACCAGTATAAAATATAGTTTTTAATTATTTTGGGGGGATATGGCCATAATTATTGGAAAATGGATACAGGAAAATATAATTTTCATGAGATTTGGTGTTGTTTTAAACTGAGCAAAAAGATTGAAAAACTGTTGAACGAGCAGCCAGCACTCACCATTGCCAAATGCACACTGACTGGGTTAGTACAATAGGCTAAGAAGTCGTGCATGTATATTTAGCATAACGTTGCTTCTTCCTACCACTACCACACATACTGTTGGAATTCAAAATGCTGCTGCCACCAACAAAAAAACAGAAGACCCTGGCCTGCATAAGGGAAATACAGGTTCACCAAAACTGGACTAAGGTTTACTCCCAAAAGGGGCTGACAGCTATAAAGTCTGTTGTTGTTTTCTTGCCTATGTAATGTGATCTGGCAGTTACCTCATCCACCTGTGGGCAAGTATACACCAGGACACCAGACCTTAGGAAATAGGGTGTGAAGGCAGGTTGAACCTCAAAAAAAGACCCAGAGTCTGGCAGCAACTCATCTGATACAATCGATTTGCAGAGGAAGAGTTCAAGTACCCGGATGAGGATCGGCGGAGACCACCAGTTCCAGAGCGAATGGACCGCCCGCTGATGGGCCTGAAGACCAACAAGAACTTCATCACCACCAACGCTGTCGAGAACATCACGTCAGTCCCCAAGAAACCAGAGAAGAAGTTTGCTGACACACGCATCGGCGACACACACAACCTCATCCCCTCTGGGCTTGAGCCGGTCTTTGTGCACAAAAAGGTTGGCATCACATTTGCATTTCTCATTTACCCCATTCAGTTGCAGATATCTGATGAGAGAGTCAAAGGTTTGTGGTATGTCATGCAGTAACTGGCAGACAGAATATGGGGTAGGTGGGGGATGTGCATTACATGTATTGGTATTGTCTGACCCTACTGTTGCCACTTACAGCACATTGCCTACAACATTTTTTAATTTTATACACCAGTGACTTTGAGATGCATTTGGCTCTACAAAACCTTTTATTTTGGCATGATCATTGTGAAATATGGACCCTTCTGCTGCATTGTGTAAAAATGGCTGTTCTGGCTACTGCCTTGCTTTAAACTAACTAGCCTTCTAAAAATATGTCTTATGTCAAGTGTGTGTGTGTGTGTATGTATGTACATGTGTGTGTGTGTGTGTGTGTGTGTGTGTGTGTGTGTGTGTGTGTGCCTGGAGAAAAACAACAACTGTCAGTCAACAACAACAACAAATATTTTTACTAAATTCAGGTTCAGAGATACACCAGCAGTGTTTAAAGGAACAAGCTATCTCAATCATATTTTATTCAAAAAGGCCAGTAAAACATACCAAAATAACAAGTTAAAATCACAGATGCTTTCTTGACTTTAGAAAACACCTTTAGAAAACACCAAGCAGATATTGCAGCTGGCCTAATGCTTACCCTCAGCCTCTTTGATTGTATTCCTTGGGTGACTTGAGTATGCAGATTTCGTGCCCTGTGTCAAGATGCAGTACATATGACATTGGCAAGAGCTATAGAATACTTAATGGCTGTTGTGTGCAACTAGTCATGGTATTTGTTACATATGTAACTAAGTTTAGAGATTCAAGTACAAAATCAGCAAAGTATTTGAAAACAAAATCTATGATTTGAACTTTTGTTTTGATCCATTATGCCAACTGGAAAGAACATAAAATTATTTTGAAAGAGCTTTTTTACCTTTAATAAAAAAAAAATGCAGGATATACAACTGGCACTAATACGTTGCCATGCATAGAACTTTCTCGCATCCTGTCTGTTCCAGAACTTTGCATGAACTGAATCTGGCTGACAGATGTTTGACACTGGCTACACTATTTTGGTTTCAGGACTTTGGTGAGGTTCCTGTCTATCTGAACAAACGCAAGGAGGAAATGCAACGTGCACAGGAAGAGTATGATGCCTATGTCGCCGAACATTTTCGTCGTGGAGCTCTCCGATGCCTAACTGACGAGGAGCGACGAATCATCATCGATGGCCTGAAGTCCAACTGGGAAGACATTCACGAGCAATACCAGGGCCTCTCAGTTGTAACAGACACCACCCCCAAGAAGAACCGCAAGGAGAGGATGGAAGCTCAAATGAAGCAGCTAGAGAAAGACATTGAGATGTTTGAGAAATTCACCACGATCTACATAGGAAATTGAAGGCACTGTTCAGGTTAAAAATTGCTTTGATCATTTCTTTTGGCCCTTGCTCTTTGGGCTGACCCAAAACAACAGCATGAGAAGAGGAAACGGACAAAGTTGAGGCACAGGAGAACAAGTGGTGTAAGAATCATACAGGGTGAAGACATTTTTGCTGCCTTAAGTTACTTTTGTTTAATGAGGTCACTATTCAGTTTGTTTTAAATGACCATGGGACTGCCCCTGTGTCTTACTAGTCTTTGGGCAGAACAAAAACTTCAAGATGTACACTAGTATCAAACTGAAAAGAACACATTTGAAATGCATAAAGTAAATGCTGTGTTGTTATTTGAAAGAGCCACATTATGAATAAATCACCCCTAGACTGTACAAAAACAAATAAATTTAAACTTAAGTTTTGAATGTGTCTGTTGTTATGTTATATAGCAGGACCTCTTTGTGAAAAGGAAAATGTCAGAATGATTTATACAGATCTGTTAAATCTGTAAACTGAAAGGTTTTCTTTTTTTGTCAGGTAAAAACACTTTCATCACAAGTTGTGTAAGTTTGAACAAATCATTTTATGAGAGCATGACTTTAAAAAAAGTAATGTTTTCAAAATTGTTTTGCTGAAGATGTCATGTTCAGTATTCAATTTTGAATGTCGGTATTGTACATAATTATATCCACTGAATAAAATGTTTCATCTTTCATTGAGTGTTCTTCATTGACTGCTAAGGATGAACAGAAACTGATGTGTTTGGTGCACATGAAAAAAATGTATGTAATGTTTGGTGTTAAGCCCATTCTTAATTGGGCGAATGTTTGTTCGCAAACCTGGTTGGAAGTATTCGGCAAACCTAGTTGGTTTTTAATTGGGTGAACTTTTCTTCGCGAACCTAGTTGGAAGTATTTGTCAAAGCTGTATTCAGGGTAACAAAAGCTTTGCTCAGCATGTTCTGGGAACATTTGCTCTATTTGCCGAACATTGCCTCTGATTGGTTGAGAGCAAGCTCACATGTGGATGAAGAAAAAATAAAAATAAAAATGGATGAGTGTCGCTAGGTTCTTCACTCGCTTCAGAGAGAATTTGTTTATTTGTTGACTTGTGGGAGGCGCAGCCTTGTCTTGGAGACTCAGAATGAGATAGTAGTTAGTTGAATTACCCAGTGAGGGATGAGTAAAGTATATTGACTTCAGCCTACATTTTTTATCATGGTGTCTGCTGCTCGTCTGCCGCAAGTTCAGGCTGAAGTTTGCATCTCATTACAAGCCAGTTGAGAACAAGTAAATTCTTCAAACTGTCCAAGCCATGTTCAGTGAACTAAAAGTTCAGTTAAGAAATGACTCATAGTTCGTCGAACTGTCCAAAGTATGTTTGGCGAGCAAACATTTGCCCAGTTAAGAATGGGCTTTAGGCTGCCATATAGAAGACTGGCTTGCCATCCAGCTGGGTATGGTGAAATGTTGCCACTTTATTGGGTGCTATAGATATGATCATATGATCAATGTCAAACTTTGCTCAGTGGTATTGAGTGCTTAATTTTTTTAAATGGTTTTTTGTTTAAAAGTATTTAAGTACTATAAATCATTCTTGTTACTTTTAAACCTTCACCACATTTCAAGGCCACAGTGGCATCAGAGAGTTGTAGAAATTCAAAGTTGTTTAATTTAACACAAACTTATCCAGTCCTGGTCAAACTTTAAGTGATTGTGTAGTTCATGGACTAGATCATTTGCACACACACACACACACACACACACACACACACACACACACACACACACACATGCTGGCTCAAACACTGGTACACTCACTCACTCACACACACACACGCACGCACGCACGCACGCACGCACGCACGCACACACACACACACACACACACACACACACACACACCAAAAACAAAAACAAACACCCACCCAGACACCCACACAAAGTTTTGCTCAAATATTCAGCCAGAACAGTCAATGGGGGGAAAAAAGCACAAACCCCCCCCCCAGAAAACATGAAGGAGAGGGTGGTCAAAAAATCATTATTACTAAAAATACAAAAGACAAAAAGCAAAAACAAAAACAAACACTTCACAACTGACATATAATTGCCATTACACATTTGAATATTGAAAATGCTATTGATTTATACAAAGCTTTGTCCTGTCAGTACACAAAATCATTCCATGATGGAATCAACACACAAGGGAGTTAATTAGTGCTCGAAATACGTAACACATGTACAAAACAAAGACCTGAGTTGCCTACGGTAACTGTTACCTGGCATGCGTGTAAATACAAGGTGCATAAGCTCCATGTACCTTGTACCTTGTACCTTGTACAGGGGACGGGAATAGCTCAGTGCACGGTTAGAGCGCCGGACTCGTGAGTGAAAGGCCCCGGGTTGAAATCCCTGTAAGAGCGGCGGAAGAATTTTCTTCTCCAGGGTCGACTTTCTGTGCTGACTCTAATTTCAGTATCCGTTCCACCCCCGTGTTGCCGCAGTAGCACGTAAAAGATCCCGGTCATTCTGCCAAAAGTGCAGGTGGCAGGTTACAGCTTAACTCGCATACACGCCTTACGTATGTGGCTTTGCATGAAGTGACATGGTGCATGGTTGTATGGTGTACACAGAACTTGCGCCGAGATGGCTGCAGTTTCATGTGGCACCAGCCATGCCAGCGCTTAAGTACACCACTTCGGTGGATATTCAAAAAACGCGCTATAAAAAGCTTGTCACTCATGTAGAACCACAGGCGAGCGCAGTGAGTCTGCTCAAGAGAGCGGAGAATAGCGGCTATATAAGTGATCATCAATCAATCAATCAATCAATGTGTGTGTGCGCGCGCGCTCGCGCGCTCGCGCGCGTCTCTCTCTTTCTCTGTTGTATTATCCCCGCGTCAGCCAGTGTCAAAATGAAATTCTTTATTGCTTTGAGTAGACTACAAGGCTACTGCCGCCTGTAGCTCTGTGAGCTATGTCAAATTTGATTATATAGAGACCGTGTGATCGTGTGGTTTGATCGTGTGTTGTGTATGTCCTGTGGATATGTCTGATGGAATGATTGGTATGGTCTGATGATCGAGGCTGAAGTTAAAAAACTGTGACTGACTGTGGGTGTGATGGCTGTTTTTGTCAGAATGTATCTGTGTACTGCGCCTAGTGACTTTTGTTTGCATTATATGCGCCTAACAAGTGTTTTTTATTATTAATTATTATTTCTCCAGTTGCTCTCAGGCCATGTAGACATTGTAATAATGATAATAAATTATTTATGGCGCCCCATCTCGTAAGAGCCCGGAGCGCTTACAAAGACATAAAGATACGCTCAGTTTATCACACACACACACACACACACACACACACACACACACACACACACACACACACACACACACACACACACACACACACACACACACATGACACACACACACACACACCTGTATATATCCCGTGTGTGTGTGTGTGTGTGTGTGTGTGTGTGTGTGTGTGTGTGTGTGTGTGTGTGTGTGTGTGTGTGTGTGTAAGAGAGAGTGGTGGGGGAGCAGTGTATATGTAAAAAAAAAAAAAATTGTACACGGATTTCTTCTTTTTCTTGTCGTGTTGTATAAATTGTTTCTTCTTCCTTAGTTATGGCCTAGTACTGCAGAACTAATAGGTCGTGTTTTATGTATGTACATTTTAGCTGGCCTGCCTCTGTATAACTTGACTGGTCCCAAAGCTGTGACCAGGGGTATGCGAGCGCCACTTAAGATTGGGTACTAGGGTGTTTGGCGCTGGCTATGCATAGCGTGGACAAGGTGGCTGGTTGGCCATCTGCATCAGTAAGATGGGAGAAATTTGAAAAAAGTGTGTTTTGTGAGTTTCGTATCTCACAAGTAAGCCACAACTGTCGCTCTGGCCGCTACGTACATCATGGACAAGATCAGTGGCGTTGATGGGTAAATCTCTGCATCAGCGTGGCTGGGAAAGGAGAAGTTTGCTTTGTTTCACAAGCTTTCTTTCACAGCAAAACAACATAGCTCAACCCAAAACAGATAAGTGGTTTAGCTTTCCATCTCATTTTTCGTCGTTTTTCACCGTTTAACTGTTGTTCAAGTGTCGTTTTGTAGCTTGACAAAGGGGATTACCCCGAAAATATGCAGGTTGTGTTTTGTCCTGATAAACAGCGTTCTTTTGAACCGTTTATATGTTTGGATCTTGTTTTACAAGCTTCCTTTTTTTCAAGTAAGCTTGAATGACAGTATTCACTTTGTATGGCATAGACATGTGGTCAGTTTATATATTTTGTTGCGGAGTTAAATTATAATTGGCTGCTTTTGTACTTTTAGGGAATGTAACTGACAGAGAGTATTTGCGGTTGTATGAAATAACAAAATGAAGTTATCATAGCACGGAAGTTTTAGTGTAGCTCACTGAATTGCAACAATTGATGCACCGATAGACTGCCACTCGGCAGCAGGAGTGTCATGTGACAATGCCGCGTTTCGCCGGCTTTTCGGGGCGGTTTGAGTCGGACTGACACTGAGAAGGCTGGGCCGGACAAACTGTGAGAAAGGCTAGATTCTAAATGTTCAAACATCGGACATAGCTCACCCCCAAAGAGATAAGTGGATTAGCTCTCCGTCACAATTTTCATCGTTTTTCACCGTTTAATTGTTGTTTATGGGTCGTTTTGTAGCTTGATAAGGGGATTAACCCGAAAATTCGCATGTTGTGTTTTGTTCTTATAAATAGCGTTATATGAACCTGTTTTGTGTTTGGATCTCGGCATGGTTTCAGTTTGGGACATTTGCGGCTCGATGTCGCCGAATTTAGCTGGTCAGTAACGGAAGTGTGTAGGCCTACCAACTCAGTTTGGGCAGCGGCAACTGTTGAGGGAGAAAGAAGAAACGCCATTTTCACGTGTTTGCCATCGAGTTAATTGCTGCTTGTCTCAGTCGTGGAAGTTGTGTCGTGTGCTGGTCACCACTACTGAGTCCATGTTCAGCCATTCATGGAGTTCACTTTGTCAACACGCACCACTAGTCTAGCACTGCATGTCAGACGTTACATATTCCTGTACTGTCTTAGTCAAGGATTTCCAGCCTTAGGTCTTTCGGTCTTAGTAGTCTGCAGCCGCCGGTAAGTCAATCTTAATTCACTTTGACGCCGTCTGGCTGCCGACTACCACCACCAGCTGGGCCGCGTTTGTCCGTCTGCGGTCGCCACTAGATTAAGTGTCAGTGTCATAGGAAATTCGTCCTCTCGCTCGAAAATGGGGGAACTTCGGCCACCCAAACACTTGTGAACTGCACTCAGTACTACGTTTCAACCCCTACAATTGAACTTTTCCAGACTGTAACATCAGCATAGTTCAGGAGCTGTGTGAGAGTCGAGGTGGCCGTCCTGGGCTGTCCGTCCTAACGAGCCTTCTGGTTTCAAGCTATATTGAACCATGCTTCGGCATTGGTCACAGCTTGTCCCTAATATGTCAACTGACATCTGAGGACATTAAGCATCACTTCATCATCATCATCATGTAACATCAGCTTCATAACGGATCAGTCCACAAACAAAACAAAAACGAGAGTGACTGTTACAAGTAGCGTATGGGAAAACCTGCCCTACTTTGGAAGCCTTGCTATTCGCTTGGCAACAAAACCATAGTGTGGGTTGCACGGAAAGTAAGGACGACATACTGCTGGCCGATCTTATTTGTTTTGAAGTTTAGTGTTTGAAAAGTTTGTCGATTTTGGTTTTAGACATCAATCGAAAGCTGGTGAATCGATATACGAAACCTAATTTTAATAAAATCAAATAAAATCACACAAAGTGAAAAGTAAATTACTCAGCAGAAAATGAGTTTAATAATATTTGTGTCCTTCCGCATGCGTATGCGCCTTTCGGCAGACATTTGATCTAGATCAAATTTCTGAGTAACCGTGCACGCTTCCTGAGTGCTGATGTCAGCAAAACAATCGATCGTGCACTGAGGACTCACCCATTTACAGGCTGAATCAGTCACTTTTGTTGCAAATGTTGGCTTCATTCGCTAGAGCTTATATGACCCTGTTTGAGCGATTCAGATGACTTTGGCAGATGAAATGGCATTTAAAATGTCACAGGAATTCAGTCCTACTGTCTCCATGGACATGATATAACCGATAAACAGTGAAATGAAAACTTTTGTAGGCTCAGTTCGGAAATAAAGCATGCTGGGCTTCCTACTAGTTTGGATGTCTTTCTTAGCCTTTTGCTTTCATTGCGTGTTCTCTTTATGTTTGGACGAAGTTGTTTTCCGAGACGCTGGACGAAGTTTCCCCAAGAATGATTAAAAAAAAAAAAAAAAAAAAAATCCCCGAATCACATACATCAAAAAAAGAATGTTTTCTTTCATATTCTGTTGTGTTGTATACTAGTCTGCGATTGGTTGAAGGTATCTACAAACCACAACGAGCTTGTGTTGGTTGAGCCAATGTGACAGAAACGTCACGTGTCTCGAACAGCTGAGTGTGCATGTAAATCAAACGTACCAGTTTGGACGAATTTCCCCACTTATATATATATATATTTAAACAGATTACTCGACTTTGAGCCCCTTCATTTGCAACTCTTTTCCGGCCGCTAGCCGGTCTATGTTGCCACGTCAGTCAGTTTCAAGTTTGTCTGCGAGTGTGACACGGATGCCGCCGGGTGTGCCAAGAAACACACAGACAACACAATGGTAGCAGAACAACTGCTGGGATAAAAATGATGACTGTGGCTACCCCATATGGAAGACGCCGAATGGTCTGGATTTGAATTTAATCTTTTTCCCTTAAAAATAAATAAATCTATATATATATATAAATCACTCTTGATTATTTTTTATGATTATCAGTTTTGTTTTATTGATGCAGGACCGCGTTGTGTAATCCGGTCACTCGTGCCGCTCTCTCCGTTATCGTGCTATGCTTCTTTTTTCAGTGTTTGTTTTGTATGAGTTTGTTTCCGATTTCAGTTTTTTCCTTGCTGAGAGTTGTCATTCGTTGCAGACAATTTCGCTTGGCCACGTGAGGAGCCAGGGACTTCATCGAGTGAGGAGCTCCGACTGAGTAAGCATGATTCTGCTTTTTTCATTTGTTATTATTGTTGTTGTAAAAATAAAAAATAAAATTATGTGACCCAGGAACATGTGTGGATGAAGTGTAAGAGTGGACGAAGAAACTAAGTAGAAGAAGATTTTTAAAAATTATTTTAATTAATCTGGGTCGACATCAATCCCGACCCGAAAGAGTCAAACGGATGGCGCCATGTTTTGGTTTGGCTTAAAAACTGAAAATATGACACCAGTTCAAACTGATAAATTGTCACAAATGAGGACAAGAAGATGATTTTGTGAGTATACCACACTGAATATTATTGATATGTTACCACTAATACCAGTACTACAGTATTATTGTGGATAAAAAAAAAAACGTGCAGTAGACTACGACTGTACGAGGGAGAAAAAGCGGCAATAATACGACCTGTACACACTACTTCTCAAGTTATACTTACAGCCTGCCTGGGGAGAGGAAGGGGAAGCATTTTGTCAACATTTTTTGTTGTTTTTTATATTTGTTTGGCTGTCGGCCTATACAATCAACAGAAATGCCCGGGCTACATTTGTATTGATCATCTATCCGATCTGGTAACGTAAGACAGTTGTGTCCCTTGCTCCACAACCGCGAATGCATGAACGTGGGTTTTCAGCTCAAATGTGAGGTTTGGGTGGGATGGTCAGTTTAGGTTGACAAAGTGCGAGAGATTGAAAGAGAGGGAACTTTTCAATGCATCAAATTATGGGAAAGAGTGGGAACTTTTCAATTAATCAAATTACCAAGCATTGAAAGTAATTCAGTCCATTACAGAATTCTGGCATTTTTCAGTTCGCTTAGTAACACTAACAGTAACAGAACACCAATAAAAGTAATATCTTAAATATAATGCAAATTACAATTTAAAAAGTGACCTGACACAATGATTTTGTTTATAATATTAATAATATAATTTATATAAACTGTCATTCTTGACAGTTATTCAACTGGTTATGCACATCATTGCATGTTACAGAGAGAGAGAGAGAGAGAGAGAGAGCCTGTTAAAAATGTTACACATAGTGTTAACTTGTTTATGCCATTATGGGCTGTTTTTATATTATATCACTGATGGTGATGTATATCCAACATGCAACATTTGCATGCAGGAATCTGTCTTCTTTTTATTGTGATGAAAAAGAGTTGATATGTCTGTTGTTGATAGAGCTTAATAAACACAACTGATGTATTGTGTTTTATTGCAAATTTGAGTACAAAATTACTCAAATAAAGTATGAACGTGAGGCGGATCAACTGCCATTGTACTGCTGCACCTCTGAGCAGTGTTGGGATCTGCCTTTTTCTCACATAAACTGATAAAGAAACAACATTCTCTTGCATGTTAAATAAAAGTACATCACACAGAAGAAATGTTATCTCAATCAATCATTGACAATGTGTCTGAGGGTGTTGCTCTAATTACTTGACTAACAATAATACCACAGTTTCCAGGCCTGGATAATTCATATTAATTGTGATGGTAAGCATGGTCAAGTCAAGTAGCCTGTCAAGTAGACTCAAACCAAAACGGACTGCCATAGCATCATCAGTTGTCATCATCCTCATGTATCATTAGCCCCAGCATAATAAATAAAACTGGCTTCTTGGGCCCTTCATGCCATGCTCCTAGTCTCATTATTCCTGCCACCTTCCTGGCCTGAGGCAGACCCATCTATTTGATGAAGATTCAAAGCCTTCAGTGTCAGTCCACATGGATGGATTGATGTTGAATGTAGTGATGGTCTGCTGTGACACTGGAGGGGAGACTAGCTCAGTCTGACTATCTTAGGTAACATTATTACTATATTAGCAGTACTTAGCAGAGTCTCTGCTAGACTGGCATATGCTGGTTTCTACTGCAAATGTTTCCCCTGTATAGGTAAAAAATAAAGTTGCCGGTACCATGTACTGGCTGGATCTGGGTGCATTATGACTGTACGCTGGGTCCAGAAGCAAGTGGAAGCTCTGGCTAAACAAGATTGCTTCTGGCGTTGATCAGCAAGCAAAATAATGAACGCTTATTGTCACACCAGAGGCCAGACAGGTCACAAGTCAATGCTAGAAGTGAAAACTTTTACTGCCAGCACCATCCCTCCCCCTCCTCGAATAGACACAAGCAGGTCGCAAAGTATGAGTGCTGACTGTAAAATAACAAACTGTTCCATTTCTGGTTGGGTTAAGCAGAGCGGGAAAAGTCATACAGCAAACTGTATGACTTTCCCACTCTACTTTCATTCTATATCTAATTGCATCAGTATGAAGGGGGGGGGGGGGGGGGGGGGGGGGGTCTCACCCACTGCTGATGGAATAGTCTGTATTATTATTTGCTTCAAATGAAGAAACCCTTGAAATTGCTGAGAAAACCACCAGCAGCTGCTATTAAGCAATGTTCAGAAGATAAAGGAGTACAACTATGCTTGGCTGGATGACAGTTTCTGTGGCACAGATACTGCAAAGCCTGGCATCTCAGTGGGACCTTTGTTTTGCAGACCTTGTTGGCCAGGATGGAGACTGGTGGGAAAATTTATTTTAAAAAGAGAAAGAAGCGTGCCCTCTGTAATGGGGAGGGGAGGCAGAAACCTGAACACATTGTAATATAGGCCTATGTAATGTTGACTGTACTGGCTGACTGAGGGTTGGTACCAGATTAATTTGTTTATTGCCGGTACTGTGTACCGATAGTCTCAACTGGATAGTCTCAACAGTCTAGCAGAGGCTTTGCCTAGGGGGCGTACAATAAATAAAATCAGAAGACTCCAAACTTACCAGAACAATCCAACTACCACATTATCATTGACTTGATTACGACAACTTTGTAATATATAAAAAATAAATGCAAGGCATTAGTATGCATACTCCTTGATACTTTTGATCTGGACATGTCGCAGATAATAATTAGTACTATTACTGGGGGGGTTTCCTGTCCCTGTTGAGTACATTTATACTTCTAAAAATAACCCTGGCATTTTCTGTACACATGCATGAGAAGGGGACTTTAAAATTATTTGTGCAGATTAAAACTTCTTTTTTTTTTTTTTTTTAATCAGAACTTTCCTGAAGAAATCAAAAGAATACTAACTGGTAAGTGACAAATGTTGTATGGTAATAGGTATTGGTAACAATCAAAATGTGACTGTTTCTACCATGCTACCAAAGTACCATACTTTCTGACAGAACTGACTGCTGACAGTGGCAGTGAGCAACACTAACACTAGTAACACTAACAGTACCACTATGCACACAATGACAAACTTTGTTTTCTGTTTTAGATGCAAGTTGTTTCGGTGTTTGCTCTTCTTGGTGTTTTAAAAAAAAAAATTTATTTACTGATTTGGGAGTGGAAAACAGAACAAGAATACCCCAACCGGGATGATAAGGAGAAGTGCCAAACAATAACAATATACTTCGCTCATCCCAGCAGAAAATTAAAGCTGTTGTTCGATCTTGTACATCAACGTGCAGCAAAGAATGATCTCAATAATTCAGTATTAAAACACACACACACACACGTACACACACAGACATACACCTGCTGTCTCTCAATCTGCATAGGCTAAAGGATTGATACAATGCTAATACTAATAGCTAGCAAACCCAAATAAACTATCAGGAATAATGTTTTCTCTTGAGAAACCAAAAACATAAAAACTCTCAAATAACATCATTAGGTACACACATTCCCCCACCCTCCCTTGGAAAGTTATCATCCTCAGCAGATGTCCTGATGCATGCACACACACACAGTTAATGACTGGTATAAATTTCATTCAAAAGTGACAGAACTGAGGGTAAAAACAAGGCTTTGTAATGGTTTGTATTTGCTAACTGTATCACCCTGGTGCTGTTGCAGTGACTCACTGAGTGGACAGGGTTCTGTGGTGATCCCCAAGTTATTTCACATCAAGACTGCAGATTCTGACATCAGTTCACTACACAAGATTGTAGCTATCTTCACACCATTTCACTACACAAGTGTCTTTGGTAACCAGATTTTTTCACAACTCAAGACACTGGAGATTCTCAGACTATTTTGGCATCTGAGACTGGAGTGGTGATCTCACATTATTTTGTAACAGAATAGGTGGTAACCCTCAAGTTACTTCACAACACAGACTGTGGTGACCCTCAGGTTACTTCACAACACAGGACTGTGGTGGCCCTCAATTTACTTCACAACACAGGACAGTGGTGGCCCTCAAGTTACTTCACAACACAGGACTGTAGTGACCCTCAACTTGGGTCAGGTTACTTCACAACACAGGACTGTGGTGGCCCTCAATTTACTTCACAACACAGGACAGTGGTGGCCCTCAAGTTACTTCACAACACAGGACTGTAGTGACCCTCAACTTGGGTCAGGTTACTTCACAACACAGGACTGTGGTGGCCCTCAACTTGGGTCAAGTTACTTCACAACACAGGACTGTAGTGACCCTCAACTTGGGTCAGGTTACTTCACAACACAGGACTGTGGTGGCCCTCAACTTGGGTCAGGTTACTTCACAACACAGGACTGTGGTGGCCCTCAACTTGGGTCAGGTTACTTCACAACACAGGACTGTGGTGGCCCTCAACTTGTGCCATTACTTCACAACACATAACTGTGGTGACCTTCAAGTTACTTCACAAAGGACTGTGGTGGCCCTCAAGTTTTCACAATACAAGAACCTTCCAGTTACTTCCACAAAAGACTGTGATCCGCTGGTTGCTTCACCACACAAGACTGCTGACCCTCACGTTCCTTCACCAGATAAGTCTTTGTCTTACTCATAGGGGCACAGGATCACAGAATGGAGGCAAAGAGCAGGAGTGGATCTGGCAGTGGTATTGGCAGAATATTTAGCCTGTCCCTTAACCAAGCCATCTCTAGCAACAGCAGATCACCCTTGGGTTTTGACAAGAGTTCAAAGCTCTTGCTGCTTGACGTTGAAAAGGTAAATTCTGAAGGGAAGCCTGGCAAAGCCCCAGAAATTGTTACTGCTACAAGCTCAGAGCAAACTGCTGGCAGAACACCTGATGGACAGCTTTCTGACACTGATGTGTCCAGGGCTGGGTCGATTTCATGGACATGCAGACCTCCTGGAAAACTTTGCAGCAGTCCTGCTATAGCAGATTCATCAAGCAAGACTGGAGCTTCTGCTGTTGTCAACAGAAAGAATGTGACTGTGAGGTCATCAGAGCAAATCTTCTCTACAGGAAGCAAATCCACATCCAGGAATAAAGGGAGCAGTTACAAAACTTACATTGCAGTTAGAAAGGCCCATGGAAGAGCACCACCTGGTTCAAAGACTGTCCAAGATTCCTGTGCTACAGGGACCATGTCTGCTGGTGCTGACTCGACTTCCACTGAAGCTTCACCTTTCAAGGCTAAAGGACAAAAAGCCTACCAGAATGGTTCAAGACCTGCAGATTCATCTTGTTTGGAGAAATGGTCACAGCAGCCAGCTGTCACTGTCCGAAAAAAGGATAATAGGGGGAAAAGGGAGAAAAGGAGAAAGCCTAGGTCAAAGCCTAGGTCAAAGACTTGTTTGGTACCATCAGACTGTGAAGTCTTAAAAGATACTGTAAATTGCAAGGGGTATCGAACCCCTCCAAGATCAACTGTTGGTGCATGTAACTCTACAGCCAGTATGAGAGAGAACAAAGAGCCACACTGCTTTCTGCCACAAAGAGCTGCAGCTACAGATGTTGGAATAGAAAGCAAACAATCCCCAAGAGCATCTGCAACACAAAGAGCAGATTATAAGTATAAGAATATTAACAGAACAAACACCAGGAAGGAAGCTGCACCACAGAGGGCAGATGATACCAGAACAGAGAACATGGAAATCTCAAGATCAGCTGCAACACAAAGTGCAAATGATGGTACTGCCAGTAGAACAGAGGATGAGGAATCACCAAGACCATCTGCAGCACAAACGGACAATGCCTGGACAACAAGGCACAAAGTAGCATTGAGCCCAGCTGCAACATGGAGAGCACATAATGCTAATGAATTGGAGAACAGAGAAGTCTTGAGACCAGCTGCAACACAAATAGCTGACATTGACAGCAGAGCAGACAACAACTTGAACAAGGAAGACTTGGCACCAGCTGCAACACAAAGGGTTGACAATGCCAGAAAAAAAGAAATCAAGGAAGTCTTGAGATTACCTGCCACACAAAGAGCTGACAATACAAGCCAAACAGAAAACAAAAAAGTCTTGAGATTAGATCCAACACAAAGAGCTGACAATGCCAGTCGAACAAAGAACAAGGGAGCTCCCAAACCAGCTGCAGTACAAAGAGTGGACATTTTTGATCAAACAGCGAATAGAGAGGCTGTCAGAGCAACTTCAGCACACGGATCTTGGAATGCTGGAGGAGGAACTTGTTCTGCCATAAGATCTCAAGGAGGCATGAGCAGCAGAATATGCAGTGTTGAGTCCCTAAGACCTGCCAGTTCTGCAGTGCCCTGTATCAAAAGAAGGGAAATCAGACATGGTGCTGTGGAACGAAAATCTGTAATTGCCTTCAACAAGAAAAAAAAAGGGGGGTTTCCAGCAGCTGCATTGATAACACAGCAACGTCTGTCCAGTGGAAATGGAACTGGGGATGTTCAAAGTTCTGGAGGAACAGGGAGCCCACAGTTGGAGTTTTCTTATCAGGGAAAGCCTGAAACTGTCTTGGCTTCTGCAGAGCTGATGAAAGACCAGGTTTTGGTACCAAACAACGGTGCAGCAAGAGAAAATGGTGCAGCAAGAGAAAACGGGTGCAAGTATTCTGCTAGTTCAAAGTCCAAACTGGAAGTCATCACACAGATTCATGCAAAATGTGGAGAAAGTAAATCAGAGTATGTTGCAGAAATATTGCATTGCACTGACATGGGGGAAGCCTTGTCTGTACCCAGGAGTGTGATTAAGACAGGTACTGAAAATGCTGGGGAAATTCCTGGAAAGGAAGTGCCTTCACCAGAACTGGATACAGAGACTGAAAGAGATGGTGTTTTTGTTCAGTCATTGGAATGTCAAGATCTTAACCCACAGCAGCGCTTGACAAACCTACAAACTGTTCCCCTGGCAAGGAGGCGTCAAGCCAGTGTTTCAACAAGAATGAGAGGAAATAGTCGTCTGAGATCTTCATCTTATCAAAAAAATAAGGAGGAACAAGACTCTAAAACAGAGTTTCAAGGGGGTATTAAGAAAGTGAAATCAGGCACTTTAGTTTTGGGTGATGACGAACAGGTAAAAACAGTTAATGAAGGAAAGCAGTTAACTGATTTGGGTACATGCTGCATGGTTGAGATCACAGATGAAAGAGGAATGAGTGGAGCTTGTGAATCAGGGGAAATTGCAGATCAGGTGAAAGCCCCCAAAACTGCTGTATATAGTGTATGTGATAGTAAACAGCAAGGAGAAGGAATTGAACAGAATGATTTTGCAGGATCTCACCAACGGAATGCAGCTAAAGGCCAGCAAATTGCAGCTAAAGGTAGCAATAGAGGCTTTTTTCACACGCAGAGTGCACTTGAACCTGTAGACAATGAAAAGAAATCCGCCGGCTCTAGTGAGAACACAACCGTGGTGAAAGCTGATGTAAGCATGGAAGAAACAGTGTTTTTCACTACGCCAGGTCCAAGTCCTACTCCAGCAGATGAAGCTTCAGAAAAAGGTGATGTTAGAGGTGGGAGCTTTGAATCTGAAGGCACTTCAGACAAGAACCCAGTAGCAGATGGTGTAGCTGCCAGTGCCAAAGCTCAGACAAAACAGAACAAAGGTGGCAAGCTGGTGATAAGTCATGGTTGTGCATCCATCATGAAACAGCCTTCTCCCTTGATGTCTGTCCAAACAAGGCCAACACTTGGTCTTTGGGAGCAACTTCATTGTCAGCATAATCAACCTTTTTTTGCAGTGCACCATATTGAACCAAGTGCTTCATCAGACCGTTCCATACGTCTTCCTAATCGACCTGATGCTACATCTTTATCAGAATCCTTTAAGGATCCTGAGGTCACTTCAGAATGTACCTCAGAATCAGACTGCTCAAAGGACACAGCAGAAACACATTTTCCAGGGTCACCAGTTTCCAAGAATTATCAAGTCTCAAAGTGCCCTTCTTCACAGGACCCACAGAAATCAGAAGCTTCCAAAGATTGCCATATCTTAAAGTGCCATCCTTCGCAGGACCTGCAGAAATTGGAAACTTCAAAGCAATCACAATTTCTGGGATCACCACATTCACAGGAAGAAGAGCACCATGCTTTAGAGGGAGTTTCTTCAGTTTTACAGCCTTCCCACGTAATACACAAGACTGATGAGAAAAATATGCTTGAATGGGAAGACAGGGATTTAGAACTGACTGCTGTACAATCTGTTCCACCTAAAGCAGAACAGTCTGTTCCACCTGAAGCAGAACAGTCAGTTCATGCAGAGTCTGTTTCACTTCGTGCAAGACTGGAAGGCACAGCAGCAGGTTTAGCAGGACAAAAACTGCCAGTGGAACCCACACAGATCCAGTTGGAATGGGTGGATAGGTGGAGAACTGCCTGGGGACGGGGCACTGGTAGTAATGGAGAAGACAGTGGACGCACTGGTGCAGGTGGAATCAGTGTAGGGGAATCTTCCAAGTCTGATTCTCTCCTTCCTCTGCTGCTTGACTGTGCTTCTCAAGGAATGAAGGACAATGACAGCAAGATACAGGAGCTCAGCACAGACACTGGAACATATAACAGTGATGAGCCAGACTTGAACCTGTCAGATTCAGTTGGGTTGTCACCTCCACTCTCTTTTAGCTATAAGGAACCCAGGGCTGGTGTGGTACATTTCCCAGAGACTGAGTCGATCTCACAGACTGCTGGTTTCTCACAGAGGTTCTCCAAAAAGTCTGAGGCTGAAAATCAACAATCACAGGTGGAACGTACCAGCCACCAGCAGGCCCCAGAAAAACGGGTATCCATTAGACATAGGCACAGTGATGACCCCAGGCAAAATCAGTGGAAAGAGTCTAATGGAGTTGGACAGTTTACCTTGTTGAAGAGAGAGAATTGTAAAGAACAAAGGCCATTGGTGAAAAGACGTTCTTTATGTGGATCAGCTGCCACTGCTTCTAGACACCATTGTGCTTCTAAATCAAATGACAGTGACTGTTTGATTTCCAGCTCAAGTGACAAAAGTCATTTGGTTTCAGGGTCAGGAGATGAAAAAGCAACACCACTGGAGGAAAAGGGTACTTGTCACATGCCTCACAAGAGTGAAAAGACCTGCCCAGCTACTGCAAGATGCAAGGAAGCGCAAGATATGTGGCACAGCTTCAGTTCTGTCCCAGGGTCTGAATACTCAGATTCATTGTCTGTGGTCTCAGACCACCATTCAACTCATTCAGCTAGCTTAACCCTTCATGACCAAGCCAGCAGTTCTTTAGATGGTACGCATGTTAACTGCAAAAAATTACCAGAGAAATGTCAAAATGACAGCATTTCCAGTGTTTCCAGCAAACTTGCAAATATTCATTTTTTGCCCAGTGTGGAAAAATGCTTTCAGTCTGAAAGAGAAACTCAGCCTGATAGTGATACCACCGCTTTCCAGGCATGTAAAAAATGTCCTCACATGAGTTTGGACAGAGACGATTCTTGTGATTCCAAGAGGAGAGAGACACACAAGAGCAGTTCCACATCCAGCTCTTGCAGTTGTAAGCAAGTTCACTCCCAAACTCGATCAAAGCATTCAGAGAGAAAGCAAGTTCACCCATGGCCTGTGGCAAGCCAAGCTTGCAGGGACCCAGCTGCTTTCCGTAAGAAGCTGGTTCATTTCCACTCCCAGTCAGGATCGGGTCAGAATGGCAGAGAGACATTACCTTTACTGGCTACTGGAGAACAACACTGCAGGGAGCCAGTTAATTCCCAGAAAATCACCGGTAACATTTCGGGAGAGCTAGCTATTCCGCATGTAGCTTCAGATCAAACTTGCATGGTGCATGGTTTCTCACAAGGGGCTTTGGATGAAACTGGCAGGAAGTCGGTTTCCTCACAGGCTGTCTTGAAGGACATCCGCAAGACGCCACATACTGGCACTGGCAGCAAATCACAACCTGCTGCAGGTTGCTCACAGTCCCACAGAGATGCAGCATGTGATCATGGTGTTGATTGTTCCCATGGTTGTGTTGCTAGGGAACGACTTCACTCTCTCACGGACTCTGATTTATACCCCAGAGTGCAAACAAGCAGCTCAAGTGACTGTGGCAGTGATCTTCTGTCACAGAGTGACTGCGATGACTTGGCTGCTCAGGTGCAGGGAAACTGTCGGACAGAAGTGATGCAAGAGAGACAGCCATATATGCATTACCTGCACAGTTGTGAATTCAGTGAGTATTGGCATAAGGTGTACAGTGGAGCATATCCAAACCTTTCCTGGTATCCACCATATACTGCTGAGTCTAGCAACCAGTCTTACTATTCTCCACACCCTTCAGGTTCTGGGGATTGCTGGATGCAACCCCATGACCCGTATTATGAGCGCTGGTACAATGCCTGGCTGGCGTACTCCATGGCTTGCTATGGTTATGGTTTTCAGGGGCAAGAACAGGGCATGGGCTGCAATGACGAACACGAGTGCCAGGACGGCTGTTGCAGCACTGCTTTTCAGCAGCTGCAGCAGAACAGGCCCTCATCTAGACCCGCATCTCGACCCCCTTCCGCCATGGAAAACCCCATTCAGCAAGACCTGAACCCCATGCCTCGTGAAAGGAGCCCCATTTATCCAGACAACAGCGCTACTTTACATCAAGACGTGAGTGGCAATGGCAGCATGGATGGAGCTGATGACAGTGAAGCCATCCACATCCCTTGTCACTCCATTCAGACAGTGAACTCTGCTCGGCACCCGCTGGACTATGTCTGCAAACAGACAGTGGAAGCGAGCAGCATACCTGATGTTTCTTTTGAACTGATTGTCCGGATGAAGAATGAAAGCCAAGCAGCTTCTGGCAGTCCAGTGCATGAGGAGAAGACCATCCAAGGATCTGACTTGTTAGAAACAAAAGATGATGTGAAAACCTCTTCTCTGCAACCAGATAGTCATGCTTCACCCACAACCCTTGCTGATGAGGACTACAGGCCGATTGTTCAGCCTCCTGAAAGTTCACTTCATGCCATGCACCCATTGTGGCGCTTTGGTGCTCGACTCCCTCCCCCCAGCAGATTTCCCTTTGGATTGAATCAGCCCAGTTGTGCGGCAGACTACTGTTGGCCCCCTCGTCCTCAGCTGCCCTGCCCTCTTGTGCCCGCTCCACTGGATCCCAACCCCTTCTGTCCGCTGCCTACCTACCCTGCATGCAGACCTAGATCTGCCACTGTCACCTCCTCAAATAGTAAGTGCCATTTTTCTTTCTGGCTTCTTTGTGTGGGGTATTACAGTGTAGTGGCATTTTTATGTGTGTGAGAAACTCAAAATTGAGATTCAGAAATGTTTTGTTTTTTTGTGTGTATAGATATCAACAGAAGCCTGCAAATGTGAAATGGCCCTATTTCCAACACTGGCTCCACTCTCTGGCTCTTTTGTATAAATTAAATAGCAAAGGGTTGGCTCATGGCACATGCACACAGCTGCCAGTGCCATGCATTCCGGATATAATCATGACATCACAGAATTGGTCAACATGACAATGCTGATGGCCATGTGTCCATGACTTTCAAACATTGATGTTTTGCAGACTGTAAATTAAATGACAGAGTGCTATGACTCGTTATGAAACAGAGACTTGTGAGAGAGTGGTATTTTTGCTTCCTTTCCCATAGATGGGACCAGTGGTGCTTCTTCACTTGGGGTTCCCAATAAGTTTAAGAATGGCCACAGCAAAATGATTGTGTTGCTGACCCATGGCTGTTCACACTTCGCACAACCTCATGTTTCCCTCATAAAAATAAAATGGTATTTTATTAAATTTTGGCCTCAGAGTCAGATCATGACCAGTAAATAGACTTTGACCAAGACTGATAACTGAAAATCTGTTAGAAGACCAGTGGTTTTTGTGTGTATGTTTGCATACATTCTGTTTTATACTTCTGATATGACATAATATTCCAGGCAAATGTTAGGATAAAATCTATGTCTTGGACTCTTACATTTGTAAAATTGAAACTATGATGATCATGTGTGTCACAGGTGGCAATGAAGAAATTAAGGATGGAGCATGTGGAGATGGTTACTCTAACCTTAGACAGTGGCCGTACTCTGAGTGGAAAGAGATGCCTCATTATCCGGACCCCAGCCAATTTTTCCATGATATCACCCAGTCCTCTCACCTGACACCACCAACAGCAGCAGGGTTTGTAACTGTTGTTTTTTGTGTGCCCCACCCTGGAGCATGAAGCTGTTGTGCAACTGTCACCAACTTTTTGTTACCCACATTGGAACATGAAGCTGTAACTGTCACCAACCTGTTGTCCTGCTGGCTTTGTATTACTGCTTTATGACTCACTGCTTTATGACTCACCCTGGGACATAATTAAAGCTATAACTGTCACCAGCCTGTTGTCCGGCTGGGTTTGTGTTACTGCTGTGTGACTCACCCTGGAACATGAAGCTGTAATGTGTAACTGTCGCCAACCTGTTGTCCTGCTGGGTTTGTATTACTGCTGTGTGACCCACCCTGTAACTGTCACCAAGTCTGTTTTCTTTTTTGCTTGGTTGTATTTGTGGTGTGTGACCCGCCTTGGACAGTTAGAGCATGAAGCAGTAATTGTTTTGGTGTTTGTATTCAGTCATGCCTGTAATCATCTCTGTCCTTGTCAAGTATTATCACATTTTCAGTGACACTGACAGTATCATGAGCACAGCACTTTTAGTGACTATAGTGGATATTTGTTGCCCTGATATAACCTTAATGGTTGACTGGGCGTAACACACTGAGTTGTTTACTAATGTTTATTTAAAAGATGAAATTAACCGATTTCTGATGTAGTTTACTGACACATTGGTTTTGTTTAAATAACAGTTGCAGGGAGCAGTGGTCATGGTTAGAGCTGCTGGTTGGAATCATTTTTTTCTGACCATGCAGACTTACTGCAGATGGTGGAGGGCAAGGGTTTGAGCATTGTACATGGAATGGTCAAGTTCCACCTCTGGAATGTGATGCTGATTTTACAGTGCTTCTGTGAATGTAAGTGGTAGGAAGCAGTTGCATATGAAGCAGCACCCATTGGCAGCAGGCTTCAGTCAGTTTCCCATCCTACAACAGTTTGGATCAGAGAGGAAGCACTGAAACATTCATTGATATTTTCATTTTCATTTTATAACTTGACTTGCCCTGATATAACCATCATGGTTGACTGGACATTAAAAACTAGGTATCTAGCTTCCTTGTGACTTGGCAAAAATGTAAATATTGCGACACATACTGTTGCTGTAGACACTGTTGAAACAAGAGCTTTGAAACTTTGCATGGTGATAACATCATTTTGGCTTTGTCAGTGTGTTTAACATTTGTTCACAAGATTGTGTGACCAGGGATAATTTTTAAGATGCAGAGAGAAATGGATTTTTATATTTGAGTTGTTCTAGCATTTGTTTTGGTTCCTGTGCTTATGTTGTTGTTACTTCTAAGTAACGTTTTGACCACCACCATTTTTGTTCAGTTCCCACCCAAGCTTCCCTGAGACTGTGACCAACTTGGGTCCAGAAACTTCTTCTTCAGAGATAGGTCCCATGGACAGCTCCTTTGACCAGCGGGGTGATTATGATGCTTCAGGCAGCGATCTGGAGGAGGAGGAGGGCGGGGCTGCTGGGGGCGCAGAGAGACGGGCCCAAACAGAAAGTGTTTTTGCACACTTTGTTTCAGGTAATGGAGCCGCCCTGTTAGAGTTACGAGGTGTGTGTTTTACTTTTTGGTATTAGGTCTGTTTGAGGCAGTGCATCTGTGTTTCTGGTGTCTGTTCAAAACACGCACAGTTATAAAATGAATTTTATGTGAACAACTTCATGGAACCTAGTTTTGGCCCAGACCCAAGTTTCCTTGGGGAACAAGATCACAGTCTATGGCCAGAACCATGTTTCCTCAAAACAGCTGTAATCTGGGTCATTTGTGGCTGGCTGAAGTTTTTTTAAATTGGATGGTACAAAGAAAAGTGCCAGTTTTCTGCAGTTACCAACTCTGAGATCATGTTATGTTTTGTGCATATTTTACCCAGTTCTGAATGCCACGTATGCAGTTTTGAGATGTAGGGAAAGTGTACGAGGCAATCATTTTTGAGTCCATGTAAACTATGCAGAGCAGTAGTCTGACCAGCCCCCCCAAATCCCTGCATGCCCTCCAAATGACCTGCTGCTTTCCGTTAGCACAATCACTGCTAACTAACCTACCTGTCTAACCCCAGATGTGCTTGTTAGTATGTGAACAGCCAGAGCCAGTACAGCCAATGCCAGGGCATCCTTTTTTGAGAGTTACGGTAGGCAACTCAAGTCTTCCTTGCTGTCCTTGTGTTGCATAGTCTGAGCTCTAATTAACTCCCTTGTTTGTTGATTCTGCATGAGCACTCTTGGCCTTGGTCTGTTTCAGATAAGTATTCATATAAATACAATTTTAAAAACAACAGGAGAGTTTTTAAAAGTTTTTTTTAAAGAAGCTTTAGTAAAGGTTGAGAACTTCATTAAATGTTTGTCCGGATATCTTCAGAACGGTTGATCCTTCAGCAACCAAACTGCATTTGGTGATTCATTGTCATAAGTCTTGTGGTATTATCTTGTTGCTGTGTTTAAGATCAGGGTCAAGTAATGGTTCAAAATGTAGTTGAATATTTGTCAATCCAATGTTTTTTGTGCCACTGATATCTTTGCAATGTGCAACCAGTCTAGGCACATTGATGTGCTACAACTAATAACCGGACCTCATACTAGCAAAGTGGGCGTATAATTATCTGCTGATAACAGCAGTGATTTGCAGCATCTTGGCATACAATGTGGGGGGGGGGGGGGGGGGGGATTTTGCTGTACAAGGTGACAAACCTTGTTTCAGTTGAAGCCAACCTCTGCATTTTTTTCCCAGCTCAAAAACAACGCTACCTCCAGATGTACAAGGACTCTGGCTCTGAGGATGCGGACAGCAGCAGCATCACCTCTTCCCAGGAGCCCACTGCTAAGCACACCAGTGATGCGCAAGGAGCCGTTTCCTCTGCCAGCAAGTATGTCATCCCCAATCGTCGATCAGGTTTGGGGCCGGGATTGTCTCGCTATCTGGAAAAGCGGCGGATTCCAAGCGGGGGTCGAGGACCGCACGGGCGGTTGTGTCCTCCAACAGCGCAAGTTGCTCCTGTCATGTCTTCAGACTGTGGGGAAGGTGCTGCAGCCAAGAAGGTGGCCTGTGGGACAGGTGTGTTGAACGCTTCCGCAGAGTCCCCCCCAACGTCAGAAGGAGGGTGGTGGAGCAAGCCGGCACCTCCAGACGGGGTGCTGTATGATGACCACTATCCCGCTGTCCCTGGCAATGCCTCCCCATCACTCACTCCACACTTTGCCCTGGGGTCCTACACCAAACTGCCTACCAGAAACACTGCCCCTCACCAGCCACCCTCTTTCCGCACGGTGAAAGAGGATGGCACTTGTAAGACATTCTTCCGCAAGAAACCATTTCTGGCGCTGGACACGCCCTTTCCTGTGAGCAGCTGTGGGCAAAAGGTGTCGTCCTACGCATCTCGTCTGCTGAAGGACAGTCGAGTGTTGGGCTCCAGCAGGTGGGGCAAAGAGGCCAAGGAGGCCTTCTCCAGACCCTACAGCAGCCTCTTCGTCGACACCCACTGTCACCTGGACTTCCTCTTCAACAGGCAGCCCTACTCGTAGGTGGAATTGGACATTTTCAGCATGCATGTCTCGGTCGTTGCTGATTGATGTATGCTCATACAGCGGGGATAGCTCAGTGGTTAGAGCGCCAGACTTGTGATTGAAAGGTCGCGGGTTCAGATCCCTGCTGGAGCAGCGGGAGAATTTTCTTCTTCAGGGCCAACTTCTGTGCTGACTCTTATTTCGGTATCTGTTTCACCCCGTGTTACCGCAGTAGCATGTAAAAGACCCCGGTCATTCTGCCAAAAGCGCAGGTGGCAGGTTACAGCTAAACACGCATACATCTTGCGTATTGTGGCTTTGCATGAAGTGACATGGTGCATAGTTGTATGGTGTACACAGAATGCGCTGAGATGGCAGCAGTTTTATGTGGCACCAGCCATGCCAGCGCTGTAAGTACACCACTTCAGTGGATATTCAAAAACACGCTGAAAAATATTTAAAAAGCTATTCATTCATGTAGAATCACATGCGAGCGCAGTGAGTCTGCTCGAGAGCAGAGAATAGCGCTATATAAAAGCGATCAATAATAATAGCTCATATATGTCCCCGTCCCTAATAAGCCTTATGGTTTCTGTGGACGTTAAGCACCATGTTTACTTAGTAGCTCATATAAAACCCAGTACAACTACAAGAGGTTACATAAAACAGTGCTTTTTGGTGCAGTTGAGTGAATTTGGAACCCACCCACCTCTGTTATGGCCCAGAAAAAGGCTCCTGCCTGCTTCTGGTTTATTGATGTTTGCTTTGACATTTGTGCAGGGGCAGTTTTGCCTCCTATCGGGAAAAGAACAAGAAAACCTTCCCAGCAAACTTTGAGGGCTGTGTGGCAGTGTTCTGCAACCCCAAAAGCTTCACCAATGAATGTGAGTTCAACTTGTTTCTGTGTTCTTATGTTCTTATATAATTTATACTGATATATCTGTAGTGTATTTTGGGGGTCAGTCTACGCAAGTGGGGCCCACAAGTGACACAGTCCTTGCAGACCCATGTTTTGGAATTTGGAGCATGTACAAAGCCATTATGGGTGAAGGGAGATAATAATAATGATCGTTTCTAAAGTGCATGTTCTTAAAAGGCCTTGAGCACTTTGCAGAGAACTTGATAGGAGGTGGAGGAGTGGGTTACACTACAAAATCAAACGAAATGAATATAAAAACTCTAACACTTAAGATTATTCAACTTATGCCACTCAGATGATCAGAACCTGGTAATTTTTTACAGTTAGTCGCCAGTTGACACTTGGGCGTGTGTTGTGCAGTTGCTGCTGTTGTGCTAAAAAATAGCTCTCTTTTTTTTTTAAAAGAAGCGGTGATGGGGAAGCATTCTGAGGCACAAGGTGACAAAGCATGTTATTGTTTGTAACTGGTAACCATTTGCACCAACAGCTAAGTGGAAACCAATTGTGAGCGAGCCACGGGTATGGATGGCAATGGGCTGTCATCCCAAGAGTGCCCTGGACTACACTGAGTGGGCAGAGATGGGTCTGCGGCAGGCGCTCAAGCACAAGAAAACTGTGGCACTGGGGGAAATCGGCCTGGACTACTCCAGACAGTCAGTATTTGTATCTTGTGTGATAAATCAGTACTTTTATTGATCTTGTGTGTTAACTAAGTATTTTTGTTTTTTGTTAAATAAAACTACTTTTATCTTGTTTGTTAAATAAGTACTTGCATGTTATGTTAAATAAATACTTTCATTTTTGCGTTGAATAAGTACTATCATCCTGTGTGTTAAATAAGGCCTGTGACAGTTCCCCTGTAGTGTCTGTTAATCTTTCCTTTGTCTGGGCTGTGTTAATCCCTCCCTGGGATCTGTTAATCCTTCCTTTGTCTGGGCTGTGTTAATCCCTCCCTAGGATCTGTTAATCCTTCCTTTGTCTGGGGTGTGTTAATCCCTCCCTAGGATCTGTTAATCCTTCCTTTGTCTGGGGTGTGTTAATCCCTCCCTAGGGTCTGTTAATCTTCCCTTTAAGTTGTGTCAATCCCTCCCTACTTCCTTTGTCTAAGTTGTGTCAGTCCCTCCCTAGGATCTGTTAATCATTCCTTTGTTGGAGTTGTGTTAATCCCTCACTAGGATCTGTTAATCCTTCCTTTGTCTGGGCTGTCAATCCCTCCCTAGGATCTGTTATCCTTTGTTTGTCAGGGCTGTGTGTGGGCCTGTGATAATTCCCCTTTGCTTAACTTGCATGAAGAATGCATGATGTGGTCCTACCGCACCCGTGATTGGGCATTCTCTAGTTTGCCCAAGATGAGACAGTGTGTAGGATTTTTAGAGCTTGCACAACTTGTTTTGTGGCCCCTAACACACTGGTTGGTACTGTATGACCAGTTTGTTTATGCACTTTGTTTGACTGTTGTGTGTTTGACAAAAAGCAGAAGTGCTGGCTTCAGGTGTGCAGAGGAAATCTGCTGCTTTGTGCATACTTTGGTCAGAATACACTGACTTACACATACAGAATACACTGATACAGCCACACAAAAACATGCTTTCTTTCGATGGTCATCCATATTCTGATAATGGTTTTGAGATGCAGCTGCTGCTTGGACGGTATGGCTGTTTGGAATTGCCCTCTGTTGGTGAAATTCCTCTGTTGTGTTGTTTGTAGCCGTGGTCAGTAACTCTGTTGTGTTGTTTGTAGCCTTGGTCAGTAACTCTGTTGTATGTGTTTGTAGCCATGGTCAACCCCTCTGTTGTGTGTGTGTGTGTAGCCATGGTCAGTAAATAACTGTTGTGTGTGTTTGTAGCCATGGTCAATAAATAACTCTGTTGTATGTGTTTGTAGCCATGGTCAGTCCCTCTGTTGTGTGTTTGTAGCCATGGTCAGTAACTCTGTTGTGTGTTTGTAGCCATGGTCAATAAATAACTGTTGTGTGTTTGTAGCCATGGTCATTAACTCTGTTGTGTGTTTGTAGCCATGGTCAATAAATAAATGTTGTGTGTTTGTAGCTATGGTCAGTAACTCTGTTGTGTGTTTGTAGCCATGGTCAACCCCTCTGTTGTGTGTGTTTGTAGCCATGGTCAGTCCCTCTGTTGTGTGTGTTTGTAGCCATGGTCAACTCCTGTGTTGTGTGTGTTTGTAGCCATGGTCAACCCTCTGTTGAGTGTGTTTGTAGCCATGGTCAACCTCTGTGTTGTGTGTGTTTGTAGCCATGGTCAGTCCCTCTGTTGTGTGTGTAGCCACGGTCAGTATGCAGCCCAGCAGAAAGAGGTGTTCATCAGACAGATCAAGATGGCCCTGGAGATGCAGCTGCCACTTGTTGTTCACTGCAGGGAGGCTGAGGATGACTGTCTGCAGATACTGGAAGAGGTGCTGTCTACAGTTGTGTTGTGTGCCAACCTTGGCTTCACACTCTCTATTTCATGACTGTCTGAAAGAGACCTCCCTCCCAAAATAGCAAAATTATCATTTTTTGTTACATTTTTTAATCAAATGATTATTTTTTTTATTTCTTTTTATTTTCTTCTGTGTTTTTTATTGACACTGTGCTAGTTGTAACATGTAGATATTTTTAATATGTGTTGTGTTCTGGGAAAATGTGTCTTGCCGTGATATAACTGTCTTGGGTGAGAGAAAAAATGTAACAAAATCAGTGATCTTCTTTTTTCTTGTCTATATATGTCACTTTACTGCACAGCTCTTATTCACACCATTGTCATATCAATGTGTTGTATTCCATTATTATAGATGTAGGGTTAGTGTTGTTGCACTTTGGTAATATATAGAATCACTTACCAATAATGTATAAAATCACTTTTTACCTTCATATTTATGGTGAAGCCTGTCCTCTTCATACTTTACATTTTCATGGAGAAACCTCCACTTCATACTAATCTTTTTTTCAGAGAAGCCTCCACTTCATACTCTTCATTTTTGTGGTGAAACCTCTCCTCCACTTCATGTTCTTCATTTTTGTGGTGAAACCTCTCCTCCACTTCATGTTCTTCATTTTTGTGGTGAAATCTCTCCTCCACTTCATGTTCTTCATTTTTATGGTGAAACCTTCACTTTGTACTTTCCATTTTCATGGTGAAGCCTCCACTTTGTACTTCATTTTCATGAAGAAGCGTCCGCTTCGTAGTTTCATTTTCATGGTGAAGCCTCTACGTCTTACTCTTCATTTTCACAGTGAAGCCTCCATTTTGTAATTCACTTTCATGGTGAAGCCACCACTTCCTACTCTTCATTTTCACAGTGAAGCCTCCACTTTGTAATTCACTTTCATGGTGAAGCCACCACTTCCTACTCTTCATTTTCACAGTGAAGCCTCCACTTTGTAATTCACTTTCACGATGAAGCCACCACTTCATACTCTTTATTTTCAGGGTGAAGCCTCCACTTCCTACTCTTCATTTTCAGGGTGAAGCCTCTCCTTTATTTCATAGTATCCTTTTTTATGGTGAAGCCTTGCCTTTTCACATTCTCCATTTCTGTGTGAAGCCTTGCCTTTTCTTCCCATTCTCCATTTTCATGGTGAAGCCTCTCCTTTTCTTCACATTTTCATGGTGAAGCCTCTCCTTTTCTTCACATTCTCCATTTCTGTGGTGAAGCCTTGCCTTCACATTCTCCATTTTCATGGTGAAGCCTCTCCTTTTCTTCACATTATCCATTTCTGTGGTGAAGCCTTGCCTTCACATTCTCCATTTTCATGGTGAAGCCTCTCCTTTTCTTCACATTCTCCATTTCTGTGGTGAAGCCTCCCTTTTCTTCATTGTCTCCACAGAGAAAACACAACTAATTGTTCTAAGAAACAAAACTCAACTCTGTGATTGTTCTGTGAGATGGTGAGAGAAAACTCAACTAAGACGTTTACATAGTTCTGTTGTTTTGTGATGCCGAGAGAGAAAACCCCTAAGACTGTGCCTTGTTGAACTGTCTGACAGCATGTGCCTGTGGACTACAAGATCCACTGCCACTGCTTTACGTCCAACTATGATTCTGCCCTCAAGTGGACGTCACGCTTTGAGAACCTCTTTATTGGCCTGACCCCGCTGGTGACCTACAGGTCGGCAGTGGACACACACGAGGTGGCACGTCTCCTGCCTCTGGACAAACTTCTCCTGGAGACAGATGCCCCTTACTTCCTGCCCTGTGGCTTTGATGTGAGTGACATGATGGTGTGTGACATGACAGTGGGTAACGTGGAGACAGACCCCCCTACTTCCTGCCTTGTTGTTTTGATGTGGGTGACATGACGGTGTGTGGCATGACTGTGTGACATGATGGAGCGTGACATGACAGTGGGTAACATGGAGAGGGGTGCCCCCTACTTCCTGCCTTGTGGCTTTGATGTGAGTGACATGACAGTGTGTGACATGATGGTGCATGACATGACAGTGGGTAACATGGAGTTGATTTGATGTGAGTGACATGATGGTGTGGCTTGGTGTGATTCAGAGTGGGGGATCTCACTGTGACATGGTGTGATTCAGAGTGGGGGATCTCACTGTGACATGGTGTGATTCAGAGTGGGGGATCTCACTGTGGCGTGGTGTGATTCAAAGTGGGGGATCTCACTGTGGCATGGTGTGATTCAGAGTGGGGGATCTCACTGTTTCACCCTGCCTTGGTGTGTTTGAGAGTGAAGGGGTCTCATCCTAGTTTGGTGTGTGTTAGAGTGAAGGGGTTGCACCCTAGTTTGGTGTGTGTTAGAGTGAAGGGGTCTCACCCTGGCTTGGTGTGTTTCAGGGTGAAGGGATCTCGCTGTCTCACCATGGCTTGGTGTGTTTCAGGGTGAAGGGATCTTGCTGTCTCACCCTGGCTTGGTGTGTTTCAGAGTGAAGGGATCTCACTGTTTCACCCTGGCTTGGTGTGTTTCAGAGTGAATTGATTGATGATCACTTATATAGCGCTATTCTCCACTCTCTTGAGCAGACTCACTGCGCTCACTTGTGGTTCTACATGAGAGACAAGCTTTTTATAGCGCATTTTTTTGAATATCCACCGAAGTGGTGTACTTAAGCGCTGGCATGGCTGGTGCCACATGAAACTGCAGCCATCTCGGTGCAAGTTCTGTGTACACCATACAACATGCACCATGTCACTTCATGCAAAGCCACATACATAAGGTGTATGCGTGTGTAGCTGTAACCTGCCACCTGCACTTTTGACAGAATGACCGGGATCTTTTACGTGCTACTGTGGTAACACGGGGGTGGAACGGATACCGAAATTAGAGTCAGCACAGAAAGTCGACCCTGGAGAAGAAAATTCTCCCAAATTTCTTCCCGAGTGAAGGGATCTTGCTGTCTCACCCTGGCTTGGTGTGTTTCAGAGTGGAGGGATCTCGCTGTCTCACCCTGGCTTGGTGTGTTTCAGAGTGAAGGGATCTCGCTGTCTCACCCTGGCTTGGTGTGTTTCAGAGTGAAGGGGTCTCACCCTGGCTTGGTGTGTTTCATAGTGAAGGGGTCTCACCCTGGCTTGGTGTGTTTCAGAGTGAAGGGGTCTCACCCTGGCTTGGTGTGTTTCAGAGTGAAGGGATCTCGCTGTCTCACCCAGGCCTGGCGTTGATGGTGGCCATCAAGGTGGCTGAGCTCCGCTGCATGGATGTGGAAGAGGTTTTGTCTCAGGTCCGACGCAATACCCACCACATGTACAACATCTGACACAACAGACCTGCACTGCATCAGGCCTGCTTTTCCTGCAGTCTGCTGTGCAAACTGGCTGATTGGATGCAGCATCCACCACACGTACAACATCAGACACCGCATGTACAGCTGACCTGTTCATCATGCAGTCTACTTGATGCTGTGCAAGCAGGGTGATTGGACTCCCAATGGGATTTTTTTGGTTTAATTTGTTTTCAGCATTTACCACTTGCTGCTGTTATTAACCAGTGTGTAAAGGGATATAGGGATTTTTCCCTGAGTTTTGTTGATCGCATTTAGATCTTTTGTGTCATGAGATAGCAATGTAATAAGATGAGTGTGTAACTTGGTATGCAGTGACAGCGAGTAACATGATTGTGTATCAAATGATGTAATATCTTGGGTAACATGATGGTGTGTGACTTGCCTCTGTGTGTGTGTGTGTGTGCAAGCAACACTGATTGGCACCTGTGTGTGTGTGTGTGTGTGTGTGTGTGTGTGTGTGTGTGTGTGTGTGTGTGTGTGTGCGTGCGCAACACTGATTGGCACCTCTGTGTGCGTACACAACACTGATTGGCACCTCTGTGTGTGTGTGTGTGTATATATACAACCCGGATTGGCCACCATTTTTTCAGGGGTTTGGTGGTATTACTAATTGGTTGGATTTATTTGTTGTGCTATGCTATTAAACAGACTGGGGATATATATTTGAGGTGGAGGCTATTGGGAACATGTATTTGAATTGGGGGATAAACTTTGGTTTTGAACCTGGTGAACTTTACTTAGAAGAAGAGCAGCTACTTGTTATTAGTGTTCTTTGTATTTGAGTTAATGAACTTGATTTTGAATTGTTAAAAAAATTTGCCTGTAAACTTGGTTTGTTTCAAAACTTGCTTTTATCATTTCTCAGCTGTGTGTGAAACTGCCAAATGGGTAGATAGGCCTATAGCAAGTGCTTGACCTGTGTTGGGCTTTTGTGTGGATTGTACTTTCTGTACCCTGTAACTGCTTGCAGCCAAACTCAGTACAATAGTGCATCATTGAGTCAGAGTGCTATGTGAAGAGATGGAGGGCTTTATATTCTCTGGAAATTGCTGTTTTCCACATCTTCTAAATGCTTAACCTGTTGCAATCAGACTTGGTATGGTGGTGTGTGTTGTGAACCAGCATTGTGTCAAAAGTTAACACTGTCAGCGTAGCTAATAATTATTCAAATCATCTTTGCTGCCAAATTGTTAAGTCTGTGTATCATTATGAGGCAGAGTGATATGAGCAAAAACTGGTGGTGGTGTTGTCGAGGTGTGTGGGCATTTGATTAGCATAGAGATGAGATGTGGCGAGTGGGTTGCTACCACCAAAATGAGGTGACAGGGTTCAAGTCTTTGAATGTTGGTCCATCATGCATCTTCTGACCTAATCCTGTTGCTGCCAGACTTGCTGCCTCATCATCAGGAAACAGAATGTTGTGCACAGCACTGGGCTTGCTGTACTGTGAAGGGCAAGGCCACAGTGAGGATTATTTTCCATAGAGATGACCCATTGTGTCAGATTTTCTGAACTGTTTAAATATTGGGTTTCAAATTCCGTACAAAAAATTCTGATGATGCAATGACTTACGTATGTAATGCACTTTATCGCGGATCACTTAATTTTATACAGGGCCTTATTAAAGTCCCCTGAAGGGAGGCTGGGGATGTCTGATGCCATTTCCATGACTGAAATCTCAGGACTGTCATCTGATTCCGCCTTTAAATCTCTTCTCTTGTTTTTTGCTAGTCCTTTTGCTCTTTCAGTCTTGTCATTTTCTGCTAATGATCCTGACCTTTTACAGAAAACTCTCAAACATTTTTCATCCGAGTTGAACTTTTTTTTATGGCTCATGTTGAGCAGCTACGAGATGATGGTAGGTGGTATGTGCAGCTTGCTGCCATATGGGACTGGTATTTTCCATTATGCATTGATATAAGGCTTTTTAATTTGGATTGTTTTTGTCCATTCCTTTTTTCTTTAAGTTGAATGGATGATGATACCAGCACGCCCTAGTCTCGTGTGCTCTTTTTACAGGGGTAATATGGAAAGAACTAACTAGTCAAACAATTGTGCCTGATGTTTGTGCAGGTCTGTTTTGTTTTATGTTTGTGTAGGGACTTTTTTTGTGGACTGACTTGAGAAAGGGTTTGTATGTGAATTTGCTGATGACAGTTTGTCCTGAGGTGACCATGTGCAGCTGACAGGACGTGACAATCACAGTGACGTTTACAAGACTGTGGACACGGTGAGGTTTAGAAGACTATGGACACGGTGATGTTTAGACGGGTGTTGTACTAGTGTTTAGAAGGGTGTAGACACAGTGATGTTTCAAAGGCTATGGACACAGTGATGCTTAGATTAGAAGGGTGTTGAAGTAGTCTTTAAAAGTGTGTAGACACAGTGATGTGTAGAATGTTGGGGACACTGGTGTTTAGAAGTGTGTTGAACTGGAGTTCAGTCACATTGATGCTTAGAAGGGTATTGAAGTAGGCTTTAAAAGAGTGTAGACGCAGTGATTTATAGAGTGTTGTGGACACTGGTGTTTAGAAGTGTGTTGAACTGGAGTGTAGTCACAGTGATACTTAGAATGGTGTAGACACAGTGATGTTTAGAAGACTATGGTAAGTGACATTTAGAAGGGTGTTGAACTAGTGTTTAGAAGGGTGTGGACAGTGATGTTTAGAAGGATGTTAACACAGTGATGTTTAAAAGGGTGTGGACACAGTGATGTTTAGAAGGGAGTTTAGTGTTTAATAGGGTGTTGACACAGTGTTTAGAAGGGTGTGGACAGTGTTGTTTAGAAGGGTTTAGACTGATATTTAGAAGGGTGTTGACATGGTGATGTTTAGAAGGGTGCAGACACAGTGATGTTTAGAAGGGTGTTCAGATTCAGATTCTTTATTAACCAAGTTTACAACAAGGAAAGTGTCTCGAAGTGTTGAACTAATGTTTAGAAGGGTGTTGACACAGTGATGTTGAAAAAGGCGTAGACAGAATGTTGTTAAGAAGAAACAATGCTCTGGACTGTGCCCAGTGCTGTAGGTGTTGGTAAGACCAAGATCAGATAATGACTCAATAGTTTTCACAATAAACTGAAGAAAACTGAGTAATAATATTTTTCAGAAACAAAAGGAGTTAATTATCACTTGAAAGACATCACAGGAATACAAAAACCAAGACCTGAATTGCCAGTGGTGGCTTGCATTTTGCTGGGGAATAAATGCAGGACATTTTGAGGAATGAAAATGCTGCTTCACATTTGATCAAAACTTGCTTGCAGGTGGTTAATAATAACATCATTTTTGAAAATAAAATGAGAATGCAATCAGTCAGTTGATTTGTGGCAATAACTTCAATGTTTTGAATTTTCTGGATGCTTCATGTAACAAAAGTCAGACTTTCCATGATGGTATTAGTTATTGAGCTTGTTCATGCCACATCTTCAGGTCACAGCAAAGTCAACCAGTTGGTGACAGTTCAAAGCTTTTATGTAAAGTTTAAAACTTTTAAAACTTTGTATGATTTGTCAAATACATGAACTATATGTAGTTCATGCAAATAATGACTATTTATTGAGCAAGCACCTTTCACATTTGGTTGTTATTTTTTTCACATGCAGTCTAGTAAGATTGTACAAAATGTACTCGACTGCTTTTGCAGCTGTTTAGCTTGTTGACCACTTCAAAGTTCCAGTTTTCTTGGACATTATATGACTTACAAGTGATCAAAGCCAAACTTTGCACAATAGTAGTATTTCCTGTGCCCATACCCATTCATACCACTATCAGTAGGCTTGACCACATTTCAAGGTCATAGACGCATTCAAACACTGGTAAAATTTGAAATTGTGTCTTGTGGTTAATTTGATCTGATCCTGTTGATCCACAACATTTGCTTTTGATATTTTAACACTTTGTCAGCGAGGTCTTAAGTGTGTTTTTAATTATTTTTTTAAACTAAACCGCTTTGCAGTATTTAAAAGTTTTAGGGGTGCCAGAAAGGTAGAGGTGCAGATGGTATTTCATTAGCAAGTTTTGTCCCGCCCAACTTAAAGTTTATGTTACTATTTAATGGATAAAGAGAAGAGTGCAACAAAGTACTTTCAGTGACTGGTGGTGCTTTCGTGCAAAATAATGTAGGGATTCTGTGAACTTAGACATGCTAAGCATACTGAGCAACTTGCTTTTTTGAGGGGACTGTTAACTCTTAACGCGCCATCCAAAACCGCAACACATCAGTACTAAATCTGGATGCGAGATCACAGGAAATTCAAGCTCTTCAACCTTGAAGGGAAGATTTAGTTCACTTTCAGAACAACCACATTGTTCGTTCTTTTTGTGGAGTGTTTATTTTCATTGCATTTTAGGCCATTGTTTGTTTTTCACTTTTGTTTCTTTTTTCAAACCTTCCATGCAGGCTGGCAGCAAGCAAATCTGACGTCATTGAAGTGCTTGATCATATAGTTGATGAGATTTTGAGTGAAAGGGACTGGGAATCAGAGTGATGTGACAGTTCCATCAGTGAATACTAGCAATCTCAGATTTCTCTGACCCAGGCTACATAGGATTATGACACTATTTTGTCAAATGAAGAACAATAAATACTCTAATGTGCAAGACCATGATGGTTTTGGTAATGGGAAAATGTCGGTGATACTACATAGTTTTCATCAGGTATGGTAACCTAAGGGTACAAAGCTCAAGAGGCAAATTTAAGTCGGTTAATGTTTTGACACTACTTGTCACAAAACACACATGTAATACTGCTAATGTGTATTTTTCACAGGTGAAAACAAAACACAACTGTTGAGTTAATGTAAATATTTGATGTGTGTATATGAGATCTTGACAAAAGGTGGTGATGCAGTGGGCTAAAAATGTTAAATTGATAATAAACTAACATACATTTTCAGTGTGTTTGCTGTGTGCTTTGTTGGATTGTTTGTTTTATAAAAAGATACACACAACAGAATAAAGAGTAAAAAGTCATATTAAAGGTAAAAATGAATTTTTCTTCGCAAAATCTTCAAAAGGTCCACTGCATCTTAAATTGATGCCAACTACATCATTATCACATATCTTACATAATGAGGAAACAAGAGACAATAGATTTGACTGCATTTTCCACTCACAATTGAAAAAAATTGCTCCTAAACTTCTCAGATTATTTGATCTGAAATTTGTCCCACTCAGTTATGATATGTCCACTTATGCATCATTATTACCACTCCCTTTATCATTGCAGAGAACACAAGCCAACATTTCAAATTATCGATAACTGGTGATTAAAGTACTAATTTTCCTTATTTCCTCAAAATACAGCTAAAATTGTAAACAAAAAACTTGTTTTCATGTCTGAGCATCACAACCGACCTTTAATCGCAACTGATTTTCTATAAGGCAGCTGGGAAAATGTCGTGTTCACTTAACAGGTTTGGTCTCAGTTATCTTTTCTGTGTAATTTTTTTGGAAGTAGTTATTTGTTCTTGCATCAAATTAAGAAATCTTAGTTAAATTTCTGAGTTGAAATTTTGAGTGCATTGTCCTATTTTGTTTTTGTACAACCTTTTGTCACTGGCTCATATACATTTTTCTACAAGTGCACTCACACATACACACATGAAAAAAATAAAAATGTTTGCAGATATGAGTTACACTGATGTTGGTAACCCAACCAAATATCTAGGCAAAGTTTCACTAAAAAAACTGTGTTTTTTTGGTTTTTACCAAGTTTCATAATTTAGTTTTTCACAGTTTGTTTTTCTTTGTCTGGCATGTAACTAAACCATTGTTCTGCAACACTGCAAAGTCACCAGAAAACATGAACATAAAACCCTGTAACAATTTTAGTAAACACTCTAAAACTGGCTTATGTTTCCTAATCCTTCTGGCAATGAGGCTTGTGAGAACACTACTGGATGTTTAAGAGTTACAGCAGATCTTTCAAACTTACCATGATGTTATCCTACATTAAACAACCTACACAGTTGACTAGGCATTATCAGTGAAAGCACTTCATTTTGACTGAACTAGTAGCTGTCTTACAGGTCTGTGTTCATTAGCAGTGAAAGCACTT
This sequence comes from Alviniconcha strummeri, assembly GCA_963584105.1. Classification (NCBI taxonomy): domain Eukaryota; kingdom Metazoa; phylum Mollusca; class Gastropoda; family Provannidae; genus Alviniconcha; species Alviniconcha strummeri. Next base: position 3,406,384 of record OY757542.1, read on the forward strand.
CATTTTGACCGTCTAGTAGCTGCCTTACAGGTCTGTGTTCATTAGCAGTGAAAGCACTTCATTTTGACCGTCTAGTAGCTGACTTACAGGTCTGTGTTCATTAGCAGTGAAAGCACTTCATTTTGACCGTCTAGTAGCTGCCTTACAGGTCTGTGTTCATTAGCAGTGAAAGCACTTCATTTTGACCGTCTAGTAGCTGCCTTACAGGTCTGTGTTCATTAGCCGTGAAAGCACCTCATTTTCACTGACTAGTACCTGCCTTACAGGTCTGTGTTCATTAACAGTGAAAGCACTTCATCTTGACTGACTAGTACCTGCCTTACAGGTCTGTGCTGTGCGGGGAGTGAGGTAATGGAACACATACTCAGAATGCAGTTGTCTGAATGTTAATTTGCTCTTCTCATTTCAAATGCTCCTCCAGCACAGTGCCTCGTCTTGAAATCTGACTGGGACATGCACCATCAGCTGGTGGAGTGTTGCACCATGCCGTCTTGAACGCTGACTGGGACATGCACCATCAGCTGGTGGAGTGTTGCACTGTGCCATCTTGAACACCGACTGGGACATGTACCATCAGCTGGTGGAGTGTTGAACTGTGCCGTCTTGAACATTGACTGGCCTGTCAGGTGGTTGAGTCTTCACCCTGATTAACTGTCCTGGCTGACAGGACATAAAAAGCCAGGTTACGTACTGATGGAGTGTCATCATAGTTAGGAGATGTGTGAGAGTTGAGGTGGCCGTCCTGGGCTGTCCGTCCTGACGAGCCTTCTGGTTTCAGTGGACGTGTAAAGCTATACTGAACCATGCTTCGGCATTGGTCTCAGCTTGTCCCTAATATGTCAACCGACATCCGAGGACATTAAGCAACACTACCTACCTACCTGATGGAGTGTGTTTCTCCCTGAGTTCACCTTTTTGTTGATGGGAGTGTTTTGCTTGTTAGTTGATGGGAGTGTTTCATCTGTCAGTGGATGGAGTGCGTTTCATCTGTCAGTTTGTGGGGTATATTTTACCTGTCAGTTGACAGTGTTTCATCTGTCACTTGATTGTGTTTCACCTGTCACTTGATGGAGTGTGTTTCACCCATCACTTGATGGAGTGTGTTTCACCTGTCACATGATGGAGTGTGTTTCACCTGTCACTTGATGGATTATGTTTCACCTGTCAGTTGATGGAGTGTGTTTCACCTGTTAGCTGATGGAATGTGTTTCACCTGTTAGCTGATGGAGTGTGTTTCACCTGTCAATTGATGGAGTGTGTTGTACCTGTCACTTGATGGAATGTGTTTCACCTGTTAGTTGATGGAGTGTGTTTTACCCGTCACTTGATGGAGATTAGTGTTCATGTCCTGAATATAGGAATACAGCTTGACCAAAGAAATGTGGAAACTGCCTAGTCCTGACTTTACTCATGGCATTGGGGGTTTATTGCTAATGCTAGCAGGATCTTGAATGTGTTGTGTGCTTGGTAACTAGACTATGTACATGACAGTGCTGTTTGAGTTTTGGGTTTGGAAACAATGAATTGACTGCAGTCAACAAGTGCTCTTGTGTCTAGGTATTTATTATGCTAGGTTTAAGAACTTTTTATAAGAACCAAAGGTCTTTTTTATGACTTTTCACCTGTTAGTTGATGGAGTGTGTTTTATCTGTTAGTTGATGAAGCCTGTTTCACCTGTCAGTTGAAAGAGTGTGTTTCACCTGATCTGTCAATTGACGGGAGTGTTTCATCTGTCAGTTGATGGGATGATATACCCGTCAGTTGATGGAGTGAGTTTCACTTGATCTGTCAGTTGATGGGGTGATTACATGTCAGTTGATGGAGAGTGTTTCACCTGTCATTGATGAAATGTGTTTCATCTGATCAGTCAGTTGATGGAGTGTTTCACCTGATCTGTCAGTTGATGGTGTGATATACCTGTCAGTTGATGGAGTGTGTTTCACTTGATCTGTCAGTTGATGGAGTGATTTACCTGTTAGTTGATGGAGTGTGTTTCAACACAAGGTCACTTGTGTGCTGGACTGCAGCTTAAACAGTTGATTCACTTTCTGTCTCAGTGTTGTCACTTTCTTGGCTGCCTTGTGAAATCTTTGAAACAGTGCATGATAATAATGTCTGTATTCAGTGTTACACATTCATACTATGTTCTGGTCAAGATTGTAGAGAACTTCAATTTTTTTAATGCAATTTGTTATGAATGTTCCCTTCAATTTGTTCACCATTTTCTGTAGCAGACGGCTTTATATGGCATCTTTTAGGCTGACATGTGGACTGTGTTCCTGTTTAACAAAAAAACCTGTATGGATGGCTCATATTGTATATTTTGTGGGGGGGGGGGTCATTATTGTTTTCCTGTTTGGTTGAATTCCTTTTCATGGATTTCGGTTTTTCATCATCAAGAAATGATGATGTGGCTAAATTGTCTGTCCCCAACAGCTTCAAACAAGCTCAAATTTAGTCCTCTTTTGTTTGGGGACAGGCAAATAAAGGATAGACATGTATCATTGACTAACTGGGGGAGGGGGGGGTGTTTTGTTCTGTGTATGAGAGGGTGTGCATGTGGATTTGTGGACCTTTACCCTCTTCATATCCCTTGCATTTAGGAAGATAACTGATTTGTCCAGCACTGCTTTTCAGGGTGGACATGACTATCAGGGTTTGCTGACCTTGACCTTGTTTCAAGGTCACCATTGTGCTGGAAGCAATCTGAAAAATGAGGTTTTTGAATTCTCTGACTGGCATGTGTGTGTGTGTATATGCATGCATGTGAATGCAAGTTGTCTGGACAAGCAAAGTCATGCAGCCATGCTCAATCTAAAATCAAGATGACTGCATGAGAACCAGATTTGACATTTATTGGTTTGTTCCATCACCATAAAATACCCATGTGCACTTCTTGACAGTAATGTTTTGATCTACAAATAGCCAATTCTAAATCATCACGCGCCTTACTACTGACAACAAATACTGTAACTGGAAATCTGTTCTTACATGTTATGTGACCATAAAAGTAATCTGTATTATTGCTGACCCCAGCAAGTGTTCAGAGTGAGAAGACCCACCCTACACAGGGCAGCCTGGGCTTCAACAGGAAGTCAAAATTCAGTCAGATATGCAAACGTCTACAAGAATTGATTTTGGTTGGTTCAGGTCAAAAAGGGGCAAGAAAAGACCGAGTTGTGACATTTATTTGGTCAGGGCCCATATGCACAATGAGCAAATAGCCCCCCTAATTACATTTATCACATTTGTGATAACAAAACGGGCATGCATGAAGCGCAAATAGGGCTATCGGGTGTGCCTACTCATATTCAGGTTATAGACCTAATTTTTGGACATTAAGTAGCCTGTACTTTTTTTTTAAAAGCTAGTTATGGCAGCATCAGAGCCACCAAATGACACTTGTACCGACTGAGGCCATTTTGCTTAACACTGAAGACCACAAATTCAAGAAGAAAGTTTGGACTAGACATCATAATCAACAGAGAAGATGAGAAAATCTTAAATAGGCAGGGGTCACTAAATCTGCCTCAGAATTTGGTGGGGCGTGAACTGTTGTCGTACAGTGTGCAGTCCATTGGAGTTTGCACCGTTTGTGAAACGAGGGTCTTTCCTAATCTAAAAATGATCACAAGCCACTTGCTGTTTCTGTGGCTGTTTCATGTGGAATGAAGGCAAGCCCCCAACTTGTGGACTCTTCCAATTAGGATTAGGGGCTATCCTCCTTTATTTGCTCATCATGCATATGGGCCCCAGGTTGGCACTAAAGGAAATTGCCATCTGTGGTTGGGGGGGCTATGTCCTGGTCACTGTCGCGAGTTTAACAGGGACAGTAATGTTAACAGCCTTGAAGTTTGGCCACAGATGGCATCTCACAGTAATGTTAACATGCCACCAACAGTGAAGTGACCATGTCCTGGTCACCAACCATGCTACAGGCCATCATCTACAACTCTGATGTCTCAGCCTAGTAGTATCTACTTGCTGTAAAACAGCCCTGAAGTTTGGCCACAGATGGCATATCCACAAGGAATAGATCAACACACAGACCAAGTCTGTAAATAGAGTCTTGGGGCAAAATGAACACTGGCATTTTCTTCCCCATGATGTCAAACATGAAGTGGGTCTCAAGTTATGAGAAGAAAAGCATCATAAACATGACCAATCGAGATAACATGAAGGTTGCATAACAAAAATGAACCATATATATATAAGTTCCTCTCAACAATGCAAATGAAGTTGAAACACCAGTGGTGTATATACATTGCCTACACATCTCAGTGAGTACTCTTGTAGAAAATGCTTTTCACCATGGTACTTTCAAGTGCTACTCTTTTCACCATGGCTGATACAATGGTGAGGGTTGTTTCACCGAATCCACAGGAGGAGAAATACCTACAAATAGACACTCAACCTTACTGTGCCAGATTTGATTTCACAGTATGAAAGAAAATGAGGCCATCTCAGCACACCAGAGGATTCCAGAAGCCACCTCAATGCAAAGGGTTAGATATCTGAAAGTGAGGCCACCTCAGTGCCCTACAGGGTATCTGAAAGAGTGAGGCCACTTCAACAGGATGAGATGAGGCCACCTTAGAAATCTTGACAGACAATGAAGCCTAGAGTTCAACGCTTTGCCAGTACAATGTAGTGCCTACAATCAAACCTACTAGTCTAACTTAGCCTAAAGACAAAACCACTGTATGTGACTATATACAAAAGAACAGTGATTCATACACCACAGAAATGACGTGTATAAAAACAAAAGAAACAGAAGGCAGTACACCTGCACACAGACATGGAGCGCACACGCACACACACATGAAAGAAATAGGAGGAAACTTGACGCTGGTTTTATAGAGGGTAGAAGGGAAAAGAAAAGCTGATTTTGTTTTGGGAGATCAAAAGGGGTGGAGTCCAAACGTGGTGAAGTCCAAACCAGGGGAAAGGGTGAAACCATGTAATACTTGGAGAATTCTGAAATTTCTCACGCACTGATTAACTGCGGGTAACTTGCCTGTACTTAATCAGATCTTCATACAGTAGAGTTTAAATCCATTGGATTTAGTTCCTACACAACCACTCAACCAGGGTCAGTCACACAATTGGTCTATACCTGATGATTCCAATACAGGTGAAATAAACCAAACCCCAAAGATTTACATAATGCTCAAGGAGTCACCAATAGGAATATTTGCATAAAATAAAATAAAAACCCATTAACTGATGTGTAATTCAGTTGCAACCAGAATGTGTTGACACCCAACAATGTACATCATTATATAATATAAACAATTGTTACCTGCCTGTTCTCTGGGAGAGATTTGCCTCTGCAGCCTTATTAGTATGTTACTATTGGCTATTCATATGTGCAAACATTACACTCAGTCCTGTACTCATTGTATGGGAGTGAAAGCATTTGTGAGAGTTTCTAAAATGGGCCAAAATCTATTCCAGACGTCTGATGGTAGTAAGCATGACTCAGTAATGAAGAAAATCCACATGAAATGGGATATTGTGAGATGTGATAGCTGAAAGCACGAATCAATGGTGAAAACTGTCATGTGCAGTGAGTTTTCAGCAGAGTGTGCCAAAGGGTGCTTGTGTGTGGAATGATTCTGTCTGCCACTATGTGTAACACCACAGAGATTGCCCTTCTCAGCATCAGACATTTTCATTGGTAGGCAGTCTTAAAGGGGTTCCCCTGCTTACAGCGATCAACCCCAAATGAGGGATTAACTATTTACAGTCCAAGTTAGCCGATCTAAAGGGGGGTTGAGCTGCAGTACCTGTTGTTTTTACAAAGGTTTCATGAAGATGTACATTTTTCTCCATCAACAAATGACGTTTTCATCCACACAGCATACAACTTTACAATGCCTGCATCTCCACACCACACACACACAAATCACAAATGTCAGTTGTTATCATCACTGCTATCCCTGCGTCAACAAAGCTCCTCCTATCACCGGCCATTTTGCACGTGAGCGGAGGGTGGGGTCAGGAGGTCACGGTACTCGTGCAGGGCATCTTTGAGGGCGCGGGTGAGGTGGGGGGAGGAGGAGGTGGTGCACTCCACCAGCGCCGGGTACAGCTGAATCACCTGCTGCCACACTGCCGCCTCCACTGAAAAACAACAAACTTCAGCCTGACTTTCTCACAATCACTAGCTTCAAATACACTGATTTAAGGAAGTTCAGACTGCCTTACTAGAGCAGCCACATAGGCTGTCCTGCAAGTGTATGCCGTGTGTCAGTGTTGCATAGGCAATACCAATGGATAACTGGTGTCTCGTGTTGTGCAGTGTGCTATCAATGCAGAACTGGTGTCTTTAGTGTTGTGCAGTGTGATACCAATGCAGAACTGGTATCTTTAGTGTTGTGCAGTGTGATATCAATGCAGAACTGGTGTCTCGTGCAGGGTGCTATCAATGTAGAACTGGTGTCTTGTGTTGTGCAGTGTGATATCATTGCAGAACTGGTGTGTTTAGTGTTGTGCAGTCTGATATTGGTGAAGAACAGCCAATGCAGCCAGGGAAGTCTAAAGAATGCGAATGTATAAACCCAGTGAGTTATCAGTACCAGTTACAGTAAGGCCAGTGCATCATCAATAAGAAGCAATTAAGGTGCCGCCAGGAGTGAGAAAGCTCTGCCCACTGCTCCCACAGTTAGGAGGCATGGCTGTGCTGGCAAGTCTGAAAGCTCAGTCTACATGACGTTATTTCAGTCTTACGCGCCGTGTCAAACAATCACACTAATGGAACAGCTCTAGAGAAATGTACTCGCCTATATGATGACACATAAAGAATTAAAAACAAGCACTTCTGACACACGGTCTTTGTCTGGTGTAGAAGAGATAGAGAAAATAATAAGAAGGAAGTAAAGAGGTTAAAGTAAAACAATGTTAAAGATCTAAATGTAGATTTAAAACGTCATCAAAATGATGAAAATTAGGAAGAGTATGATCTACCCACATAAATGTGGACTGGGCATGATCGACGCTAGAAGCTGGTAAGTGGAAATAAGTACAAAACTACGGACTTGTGAAGAGAGCACAGGGATAAGCAACGGATGTTAGTCTGACGTGTCTTCTTTCTGATGACAATTTGATGGAAAATAACGTGCAAGAGGTTTTGAAACAAAAACATCATGAAGCTTGGCCTTCTCACAGAGTGGTGTTTCATGTTGGTTTGGAACATTTCAACTGCTTTTTCATACTGGGATGGTAATGTCGGGCACAATGAAAATCAAGCAATATAATTTTTTTGTATTCATTCTACAGTGACGGCTATAAGCAAACAGAGGGCTTTGTGCAGCCAGTATTTAACATTGAGAACTTAGTCTCTAGGCTAATCTGGCAATATATTTTGAAGAAACGCTGAATATAACATTACTGACTATAATAAGCTTAATTTCAAACACTGAGTGCAGTCTTGTACTGACCTTTGTACAAATGAAAAGACGACGGTTATCATCAGCGATGTTTACATTCAGCTGTTCAAAAGGACTGCATGTTTTCAGTCATCTCAGATTACATTTCTCCACACTTCAATGTGGTTTAGGAAACAGTACAAATCCTACTCCACCCTCTTGTCAATGTTGGTAGCACGTCATGAGTTACCCAATTACAATAACCCCTGCGCACGTTTTCACCATTGCTACAGATCTCTGTTCGTGACTCAGTTCAGACAGGCCTCAACTATAGGGGGAAGGGCTGAAAGTGTGTCTTGTCTGTGTGTGTGCTGTTGGCTCAATGACGGTGCCAGTCCTATACTATTTCAGAGACGGATTAATAATCTATGTCACTTACTGACCACAGCTGGATGGAACTTTCTTCAGGGACATGTTAATAATCTATGTGACTTCAATGACATGACTTCAATGATGACAGAGCTATTTTTAGGGACATAATAATAATCTCCATGACTTCACTGACCACAGTTGGACGGAGCTTTCTTCAGGGACTGCAGCAGGGTGGTGATGGCCTTCAACACAGCTGTGATTTCAGCCAGGCGAGGTCTGCAACCACACACACAACTTATCTTACCACATGTGGTCAGCTGAGACACACATCTCATGCATACTTAGCCATCAGAATATGCACAGGGAGTCTGTCAATGTCTCACCGTTACTTTAAGTTACATGAGGTCTGTCAAAGTGTCACTGTTAAGTTACAAGGGGTCTGTCATTGTGTCACTGTTACTTTAAGTTCCAAGAGGTCTGTCAGTATCAGTTTGTCATTGTTACTGCAAGTCACTGTTACTGTCAGTCACTGGAGGTCTGTCAGTGTGAATGTGTCACTGTTACTGTCAGTCACAGGGGTCTGTCAGTGTGAATGTGTCACTGTTACTGTCAGTCACAGGGGGTCTGTCAGTGTGAATGTGTCACTGTTACTGTAACTCACTGGGGGTCTGTCAGTGTGAATGCGTCACTATTTGTCTGAGGGGGTCTATCAATGTGTCACTTTTACTTTAAGTCATACAGTAAGTATGTTATTTGGACAGTTGTTTGGAAGTACATTCTACAGTAATCCCACTTGACTATACTGTACCTGGGCAGTGGACACTTTCCAGAGAGCCTCTCGTCATCGACATACTTTTTCACCACTTCCTGACAGCGCTGCAGAAGGGACAGCACTGCTACCTTGGTGACTGCCCCTTCCTCACTCTTCCTGCTCACGAAGGAGAACTGGAGCAATGTCTCAAAACAGGTCTTGGCAAAGTCTTCACGCAGCTTTCGACTGGAGTCTGTGTCTGAAACAAAGTGACCAAAATGCTGCCTGTACCAAAAGCTGTGCTTTATTAGTAACAGTCACTGGCCACTCTCCTTTTAAGCTGTTGCTGTGGAGTTACCCTTAAAAGGAACTAAAAGAAGACTGAACTGAATTAGCACACTGACGTAATGCTATGCATGTATCTAATGACTATTAACTTCATATATTTCACCTATAACCATGCTCATTTCACTTATAACCATACTCACCATTTCACTTGTAACCATTCTCACCATTTCAATTGTAACCATACTCACCATTTCAATTGTAACCATACTCACCATTTCAATTGTAACCATACTCATCATTTCACTTGTAACCATACTCATCATTTCACTTATAACCATACGCACCATTTCAATTGTAACCATACTCACCATTTCAATTGTAACCATACTCACAATTTCACTTGTAACCATACTCGCCATTTCACTTGTAACCATACCATTTCACTTGTAACCATACTCACCATTTCACTTGTAACCATACTCGCCACCCCCAAAAGAAGTATCCAGCTGCACCACACACACATACCCACAAAAGAAAAAGCAAACAAACAAACAAACACCACCACCACCATCAACCAGCGACAAAAAGCCAATCTGGACTGTACTGACATGGTATCATTCTTACCCACACACCAACCTGACAGGATATGGTCCTTACCTACAAGTGTGTCTGACAGGGTGTGAGCCTTACCTACAAGTGTGTCTGACATAGTGTGAGCATTCCACACAAATATCAGACATGGTGCGATCCTTACCCACAAGTGTGTCTGACATGGTATGATCCTTACCTACAAGTGTCTGACATGGTGCGATCCTTATTCACAAGTGTGTCTGACATGGTAGGATCCTTACCTACAAGTGTCTGACATGGTGTGATCCTTACCCACAAGTATGTCTGACATGGTGTGACCCTTGCCCACAAGTGTGTCCCTTACCCACAAGTATGTCTGACATGGTGTGAACGGTATCAACAAGTGTGCTGACACATCACACAGTTGCGTCTAACATGGTGTAATCCTTACACCCAATTGTGTCTGACATGGTGTAATCCTTACCCACAAATATCTGACATGATGTGACCATTACCTACAGATGTATCTGACATGGCATGCTCCCTACCACCAATGTGTCTGATGAGGTGGGCCATTACCTACAAAATCAGTCTGTCACAGTGTGATCCTTGCTACAGATGTCTAACTCTCTTTTTTTTTATCCTAACCACAAATGTGTTTAGCCTACAAGCATGTCAAAGTAGTGCTCACCAACAAGCATGTCAGAGTAATGCTCACCTAAGCTCACCCACACATCAGAGTAATGCTCACCTTAGCTCACCCACACACATCAGAGTAATGCTCACCTAAGCTCACCCACACACATCAGAGTAATGCTCACCTAAACTCACCCACACACATCAGAGTAATGCTCACCTAAGCTCACCCACACACAGAGTAATGCTCACCTAAGCTCACCCACACACAGAGTAATGCTCACCTAAGCTCACCCACACAAATCAGAGTAATGCTCACCCACAAGCAGGTTTGACACAAAAGTGCTCCTTACCCACAAATGTGTCTGACATGGCTGAGTGGATGGAGCCCCTGTTCAGCAGATCCATGATGTGCATCACAAAGCCTTTGGGCACGGTGCCCGCATAAGGCAATATTTCATCACGGATCAGGTGCACCATCTGAAACACAAACAACCACGTGCAAAAGAACAGGAAGAGCTTCATATTAATAAATCATCATCACAGATCATGCATACCATCCGAAACCCACACACTGGCCACACATTTATGCCAGGCCTTTGACCATGCACAGCTAGATCCAGTTCCTTTTGTGTTTGCTTTAGCTTTTCAAGGCAATGGTGCACTAGTCAAACCTGGCCCAGAACTCTGTGTGACATCCCTCTGAAGACCGGTGTCCACAAACAAGACAAAATCACAGACATGACTGGTGTCCACAAACAAGACAAAATCACAGACATGACTGGTGTCCACAAATAAGACAAGATTGCAGACATGACTGGTGTCCACAAATAAGACAAAATCACAGACATGACTGGTGCCCACAAATAAGACAAAATCAGACATGACCGGTGTCCACAAATCAGACAAAATCAAAGACATGACTGGTGTCCACAAATAAGACAAGATCGTAGACATAACCGGTGTTCACAAATAAGACAAGATCGCAGACATGACTGGAGTCTACAAACAAGAAACAATCGCAGACATGACTGGTGTCCATAAACAAGATGAGACTGCAGACATGACTGGTGTCCACAAATAAGACGAGTTCACAGACATGACTGGTGTCCACAAATAAGACGAGTTCACAGACATGACTGGTGTCCACAAATAAGACAAGATCACAAACATGACCGGTGTCCACAAATCAGATGACACCACAGATATAACCAGTGTCCACAAATAATACTGTGGACACTGGGAACCTGTATGGGTTTATCTGGTAGACAAGCTGAGAATTTATGTGGGTCAATCTGGTGAACATGAAGAGTTCTAATCTGTATGGGTTTATCTGGTAGACAAGCTGAGAATCTATGTGGGTCAATCTGGTGAACATGAAGAGTTCTAATCTGTATGGGTTTATCTGGTAGACAAGCTGAGAATCTATGTGGGTCAATCTGGTGAACATGAAGAGTTCTAATCTGTATGGGTTTATCTGGTAGACAAGCTGAGAATCTATGTGGGTCAATCTGGTGAACATGAAGAGTTCTAATCTGTATGGGTTTATCTGGTAGACAAGCTGAGAATCTATGTGGGTCAATCTGGTGAACATGAAGTGTTCTAAGCTGAGAACCTGTGTGGGTTTATCTGGCAGACAAGCCAAGAACCTGTGTGGGTCTGCCTGGCAGACAAGCCAAGAACCTGTGTGGGTCTGCCTGGCAGACAAGCCAAGAACCTGTGTGGGTCTGCCTGGCAGACAAGCCAAGAACCTGTGTGGGTCTGCCTGGCAGACAGGAGGGCAGTTGCTTACCTTGCAGTCAATGGTTTCATCTCTGGCAAAGTCCTCCAAAGACAGGGTTGGCGGAGAGGGGCTGCAACACCAACACAATCAGTTACACAGCAGTTGGATCCATAGACAGGGTTGGGGAATGTTGGGGGGGGGGGGGGAGGCTGCAACACCAACACAGCAGTTGGATCCATAGGGTTGGGGAGTGAGGGGGGGGGGGGGCTGCAACAAAACAGATGGCAATTTGTTTTAACTGCAACTCTGACACTCGCTCTTTTTTCAAAAAATATTCTCAAAACCCACATGTTCAGAAAAGCTTTTCCATGTACAGGAGTTGCAAACACTTGTTAGAACTTGTGAAGCTGCATACAGCAACTGCAGTGTTTTGAAGAAAATGTGTTCAATAGAACATGATGCTACACACACTGACAGCAATCGTTTTAAGAACAATCCTTGAAAATCTTACAAGGGTGCAAAAATTATTGTCCCAGATGTGGCTTTTTTGGTGTTTTTTAATGACTGCATACATCATATGCAGTTTTAAAAACCCAAGCATGATCCCTTCACTGGCCAATTTAGCGTCAAGAAAAGGAAGATTTGACCTCAAAGCACCTGGTGGTGAATTGGGATAGTATGTTCAAACATTTTCTATGACATTACCACCATTTGAAAAGTGGCACTAGACATTTTTCAAACCAGTGTGACATCCATCAGGTGGCAAAAGTGGTTCATGGAAACCAGACATCCCTGTAACTTAAGTCTAAAAGGTGAATTTGATGTCCAAGTGCATGATACACAGAGACCGAGCCCTGCAGCTCTGAACATTTTTACATGGTTTCTGCTGGTTGGAAAACATGACATCAAACAGACAGACAAAAAGAGGCAAAGTTCCCACAAATGAAACGGTCCGACAAAAAACACAACAGTAATCATACCCAAACTCTGTCCATGTTTACTTTCAACCTCATCAAGCCATACCAATCATTCCCTCAACCATATCTACAGGACATACTCAAGACACAATTACTTGGTCTCTATTTAATTACATTTCACATAGCTGAAGTGGAAATGTGAACTTACTGTTTGGTGAAGAGGAAATGAGAACTTACTGTTTGGTGAAGAGGAAAGTGAACTTACTGTTTGGTAAAGAGGAAATAAGAACTTACCGTTTGGTGAAGAGGAAATGTGAACTTACTGTTTGGTGAAGAGGAAAGTGAACTTACTGTCTGGTGAAGAGGAAAGTGAACTTACTGTCTGGTAAAGAGGAAATGAGAACTTACTGTTTGATTTAGAGGAAAGAGAACTTACTGTTTGAAGAGAAAATGAGAACTTACTGTTTGGTGAAGAGGAAAATGAACTTACTGTTTGGTGAAAAGGAAAGTGAACTTACTGTTTGGTGAAGAGGAAAGTAAACTTACTGTTTGGTGAAGAGAAAAGTGAACTTACTGTTTGGTGAAGAGAAAAGTGAACTTACTGTTTGGTGAAGAGAAAGTCCTCGAACAGCAGAGCAAGCTCATGCCACATTCCTTCAAACTCAGATGCTGAGGAAGAAAGACAACACCTACATAATTCATACATTAACAACAAAAAAGACATAGTTCATACATTAACAAGATGAAGTAACAGAAAGAACATAATCTGGATGTTAACAAGTTCAAAATAACAAAAACAACGCAATTCATACATTAACAAGACAAAATAACAGAACATAATTCAGACATTAACAAGACAAAATAACTGCAAAAGATCTCATGGCTGTTGAAAATCAAAGAATGTTAGGTAGGGGAGGTTTGCCTGGTTTGCATATATGCAAAATGCTTGCATATTTCCCATCCCTTTCCAACCTGCAAACACAGGAGCATCACACAGCAGCCCTGTTCTTGGAGCTGCTGTAACCTTACCAAGGCAAAGCAACCTGAACTGGCCACAACAGGTATATCAAGTGTTCAATAACTGAGTCAATAAACTGATTACTATTTATATATATATATATTGAATTTTAGATGCTGAGACTGCCACAGGAAGGTCCCAAGAGACATCGTTGAGATGCTTGAAACCAGCCTGACAGATCCCAAAGGCTGGTGGAATTTCCATGGAATTTGTCAGCTCTAGACAATGGTTTTCCACTGCCACTGATTCTTTGTTCCACAAGGAAATTGTGAAGGAGAATCACACTGTTGCTTCTCTGGGTGTGACAATGGCTGAATGACGACAGGGTAGAAAATACAGCTATAACTGAACGTGAAGAAAACAGATGACACTGACCATGCTTCCGTGCGACAGGTAGGCCCAAGGCAATGATGGTGTTGAAGGCGGAGACAGCCTGTTGCCAGGTGGTAGGAGATGGACAGTCATACTTCAGCCCCAGTGGCAGTCTCAGCATCTGAAAATAAACAGCAAGGTTTATTTACCCCACAGATCTAAAAACAGACAGCAGAGTCAAAGATTTATCCAACAGGTCTGAAAACAGACATCCAGGTTGCAAGGTTTACCTCACAGATCTGAAAACAGACAGCCAGGGTACACTGTTTACCCCACAGATCTGAAGAAAAAAAGAAGAAGAAAAATGTTTGTCCAGTTTGCCTCAGACACCTGTAAACTAAAGTGTGATGGTTTACCCTCTAGATCAATCAGTGCAAGTACCAAAGGCAGAAGAACAAACTGAAAGTAATCAAGCCGAACAGCAGATAATCAATATTGTATCAGTGGATTTTATCACACACAATTTCTACTTCTGTAATGAGCAACTTTGCCAGCTTCACACTGCCCTATGCCCAGCACCAACTTGTTAGTGTGTGTGTGTTGGGGGGGTGATATCTGCAGCTGATTCGAGCTTTGTTACAGCCCCAAATGCACCCAGCACCACCAAGTGAGGCAGTCTCCAGCTAAGTCGGTCATTAGAACTTCTGAGGCCAGCATATACACATGCACGCACATGCACACACACACTCACACACACACACACATACGGTTTTGAAATACCAGCAGAGCATGCATACATACATGCATCAACCAATCTCAATCCTTCGTTTCCAGTACCGGTGACTACACTATCTGTGATCAGTACTTTCCCTATGTACCCCTACATCACAGGCTCTTAGCGAAGGAGTGGAGTGGCTCCTGATTGCAGGCGCGTTCCACTCAGTTCACTGCAGTTCAAGTGTCAGCTGTCCGTTCAGCTCAGCTCAGTGTGGTTATGAATGAATGGATAAATGAATGAAAAAACTTCCCAGCTGGACCTAGTGCCCAGTCCTGCTGGTGGGGACAATATTTGTGTGGTATTTGACACCATTGTAAACTTGCAGGTGGGGACAATAAATGTGTAGCACCATTGTAAACTTGCAGGTGGGGACAATAAGCAGGTAGTATTTGACACCACTATAAACTTGCAGGTGGGGACAATAAGCAGGTGGTGTTTGACACCACTGTAAACTTGCAGGTGGGGACAATAAGCATGGGACACTACTATAAACTTCCAGAGTCACAAGTAGCATGAACTGATAAATTTATAGAGAATGCACACACCACCCTGTAAAGGTTGACATGGATCAAATTCATAACACCAAAGAAAATCTCAATTTGATGCTTATATGGCAACATGTATGTATACATACATGTACATACAGTATGTCAAACACACACAGACACACACACATGAATGGACCATGCATGCAGTTTGATGCAATTCTGTCGTTTCTGGGACAAAATGGGGATCACTGGATGAACTCAGGGTCTGTTACACATTTAGCACAACTGCTCCTCAACTCCCCTTCAAAAAGTGGGTCAGTGCACTAAAACTGGTATCAACATTGTCAAATGAAACCCACAGCTGTCAACCCCTGTTGGGAGTAAACATTAGTCCAGAGTTTGTGAACCTGTATTTCCCTTATGCAGGCTGGGGTCTTTTGTTTTTTCGCTGGTACCAGTAGCATTTTGAATTCCAATCGGCAGCGTGGCAGTGGAAGGAAGAAGCAATGTTGTGCTAAATATGCATGCACAACTTCAAATCTCACTTCTGATTAGATTTCTTAGTCTATTGCACTAACCCAGCCAGTGTGCATTTGGTGATGGCATTCATTGGCTGCTCATTTGACAGTTTTTCAATCTTTTTGCCAGTAAAAAAACAAAACCTCATGAAAATTATGTGTGCCTGTATCCATTTTCCAGTATGACCATATCCCCCCAGAATAATGAAAAACCTGTATTTTATACTGGTAAACTGTATGGGTTAGCAGGTATGTGAAACCCTATTGTGGTTCTTATTGTCATCTCCACTACAGGCATCCCAAATTATATTTGAATTATATATAGCACGACAAGGTCTTTTTGTTATTTAGGTTTGCACTTTAGAACTATTTCATCATTATTATTGTGCAAACTCTGAATTAAAAGCTTTCATTTAAAAAAGTTCCAAATAAATCATGCTCGACACAATTATTTACAATATCCAAATGGCTGCCCAGGCCACTTGGATGGCCCACACTGACAATTACTTGTCTACATTCTGTCTTCTGCACAAATCAAACCCCAAAGGGCAACACTGTCAAACAGCTAAGCAGGAACACTGCAGGCTTAGTGCAGATGGAATCTGCAGGCTGAGCAATGCATCATGCACCCTGGCCACCAAGCCAGCGGTCAGTCTGGGGCAAGGCTGACCAATACAGGATGTGACCACTAACCGGTGCACATCTGATGGGGCTGTGTTCAACACCAGGAGGGACCAGCCCCCAATCAATAGCCCCAGGGCTGTGACCATCCCAACACACTGCCACACCAAAGGGCATCAGCCCTGAGGATGGGTTATCTTGTGAGGTCTGGCCTTAGTCTGCTGCTGGTCAGTGTCATTCTGTGACTTGTGTGAACAGCCTCCCCCCCCCTCCCCCAAACTTAACGGACCTGGTCAGTTTACACACTGAATCTGTGGTCCTGGTCTTGTGAATGGATGTGGTCTTATTACACAATGAATCTGTGGACCTGGTCTTGTGAATGGATGTTGTCTACACACTGAATCTGTGGACCTGGTCTTGTGAATGGATGTGGTCTAATTACACACTGAATCTGTGGCCTAGCAAATGGACCTACTTTAATTACACATTCAGTGGACATTGCCTACACACCCTGAATACACCTGGTCCAGTGAACAGACCTGATCTAAATACGCACTGAATGGATGCACTCCGTAGCATGCTGATGCACCACCATGCCAAGTTTGGTTACAAAAAGTTGAGCTCAGAAAGTGTCTTCTGACAAAGCCCCCCCCCCCCCCCCCCCCACACACACAGCAGTTATCAATTTATTAAACACTCAATGAAGAAAAAGCTTCTGCCCATTCCTTTTCATACTTTGCTTTAATCTGGTGATGATAGAATCAAACAGAATGCCCTAACCTTGTATGCTTTTTTAACAAGGGCAATACCTAAGAGACTAACTCCTCAAAACTTTGTGTTTGGTGTTAGTGCGTGTAGCTTTTGTTTAATATTTGGGTAGGGTCTGAGCTAGTAGATTTGACTGTCAAAAAGAAAAGGTTTGCTATGAGAAGTTTTAAAATATGCATTTGTTCATGACAGTCTGATCATCCTGGTGTGATCCTATGTGGTTGACAGAATGTTAAGGTCCAACTGGCTACTATCGTATCTCATTCCAACTTATTATTATTGAAATGTTCTTCAAGTAATTCTTCACTGTTTCATTATGGCAAATGCTGTAGAACATGGTGGGCATTCCATGATATGGCTTCGGTATCTGACAATGATAACCATATTCAGTGACTGTAATACTGTGTCAAATTAACGTGACTCAAACAAAGAAACAACTAAACAGACAGACAAATGGCGCAGCAGACAAATGACCCAGGGAGGTCAGCCAACGCCAGACTTGAAATTCTTCAAGCTGTGTCCTCAACTGCCGTTTCCTCAATAACTTTGCAACATCACTCGTCACTCCTCACGGCCGCCATGATAAGGCTCTGCAACGGGCCTCTCTACCCGCCCCAACGCTTCCAGCCATTACAACCCGCCACGCACGCTCCCTGTAACAACGACGTTCTCACTTCACGTCACAACGCACGCCGCCTTGCAAACGTCAGCGGGTGGCTAACCGGTTTGACACCAGGGTCATCGTCCCTGGCAACGCGCAGTTTCACTAGTCGATTGAGCAACACACTATCTCGCACCAGAGAAAGCATGCTATATTGTAGTAATCATTTTGGTTGAAGAAATCAACAAAATTAAGTATTTTGTGTAAAATTCCCCTCTCGCCATTTCACCCTTCATACCAGTACCATGCAATTAAGTAAACGTCGGTATTAAACCAGCACAAGCAAGTTCATCACTCATGTCAGTGCCACACAAGTAAGCAAGTTCACCACTCAGTTTCTGCCGGACATCAGAGGATGACATTTGAGGCAATTTTTGCTGCATATTCAATCCTGCCAATTGCTACTCACGAAACTTGGTTTTCAGTGAACTTTATTATTAATCTGTGGGCATTTTAAAACACAACCTTTGAGTTAGGGTTCAGCACAGTGATAGGCTGGTTGTTCAGTGGTCGCAGTCTAAGCTTGTTTCTGCATAGACATTACACTAGTGTAGTTTCAGCTGCATAGACACTACCCTAGTGTAGTGTAGTTTCAACCGCACAGACACTACACTGGTGTAGTGTAGTTTCAGGAGCTGGATGTTCAAGAGTCGCAAGCACTGTGAATCCTCAAAGCTGAGTTTGGTTGTAAACTATTTTAAATATGGTGGCAAATCTGAAACCAAGTACAAGAGACAAAATATATAATAATGATAATGTTGCAAAATGTAATGATGCGAAACATTTTTAGTTTATGTGCTTTCCGTAACTGTTCAGTGTAAAGCAGACCCTCATTTTCAGAGTTGGTCTCCAGCTCTGGCTTGATGCTCTAATCGCAACACTATCAAAACAGCCTCTTGGCGAACGTGGCGTACACTAAAACCTGCAATAGCCCAGACCTCAAAGTAGGTCAACAATGAAGCCATCAGCTCGGAGGCCGTCCATCTTCATCCGTCCATCTTCATCCAGCAGCCAACCTGCCGCTAAACATAGCGCAGTTCACCTGGCTTTCCTTCCCTGGCCCTGGCAACGTTACGTGGCGTGTCTAGCGTGTTCACTCTCTACCTGGCCAGTCTTGCTTCAGCAAGCTCACTGGACCGCAGCCCTACTTTCCAGTGACCCACTGAGGCAGCATGATGTATTGGGGCTTGAATACAACCGAATACATACTCCCCCCCCCCCCCCCCCCCATCGTGACAAGAACTAAAGTTAGCTGCTAGTGTAGTATAATACAGTGTTTCTGGACTATCAGTGTTGTTTAGTGTATGTCTCTGGACTATTACAGTGTTGTGTCGGGACTATCAGTGTTGTGTAGTGCAGTGTAGCGTCTCTGGACTGACCACAGACACGGCAGCTAGTGTAGTGTCTCTGGACTATCACAGTGTAGTGTCTCTGGACTATCACACTCACAGTGCAGTGCAGAGCCTCTAGACTATCACAGTCAGTATAGTGTCTCTGGACTATTACAGCGTAGTGCTGTGTCTCTGGACTATCACAGTGTAGTGCAGGGTCTCTAGAGTATCACAGAGTCAGTATAGTGTAGTGTCTGTGGACTGACCGAGTGAGCTCAGTGAATGAGTACCGTTGCAAAAGGTTCAGCAGAAGATATGGGACCTGAAGTTTCTCAGGATCTGAACCCTGTGCCCTTTACACTGAAGACTGCACGAAACCTTGCTCCAGCTAGTGATGATGCACCACTGACCATACTCTAACCTAAACCATCATCGGTAACCCCCTAATACTCTAACCATAACCATCATACTAGAACCCTAGCCACCATACTTTAACCAAAACCATTATACTCTAACGTTAACCGTCATCCCCTACGCCTAACCATCATACCCTAACCCCCTCAACCACAACACTCTAACCCTAATCCTCTTAACCACAATACTCTAAACCTAACCATCACACCCAAACCATCACACTCGAACCCAAATCACCATACTCTAATCCAAACCGTTAACGTTATTTAACCGTCATCCCAAGTGTGGATGCCAAACACTAACTAGTCGTGCAAAAGTAACTGTCATCCCGACACACCCCGCGAGGGCACTCAGACGGCAGACGGAACTTGAAGATCACCGCCATGGGCACCCCAAGCCTCGCTTTCCGGCACCCCGTTACTCCAACCCTCGCTTTCCGGCACCCTTACTCCAACCCTCGCTATCCAGCACCGTTACTCCAAGCCTCGCTTTCCGGCACCCCGTTACTCCAACCCTCGCTTTCCGGCACCCTTAGTCCAACCCTCGCTCTCCAGCACCGTTACTCCAAGCCTCGCTTTCCGGCGCCCTTACTCCAAGCCGCGCTTTCCGGCGCCCTTACTCCAAAGTGGTTGGAGGAAGGATGTCGACGGTAAACATAGTTCAACATAGTTCTTTACCGAGGGGAAACACAGAAACCTGCCGGCAAACTAAGGAAATGTCACCCCCATCACGACCCTTGTGTCGGTTTGTAGTGTAACGTCTCGGGCAGCACGTGACACCGCTCCGTCTCAGCTGGCTTTCCTCGAGACGGCGAAGCCCCGTGGTCCATCCAAGACAGTCGAGCTGCAGGGTTAGCGGTACAATCTCTGGTGCCACAGCCACATTCCCCAAAGGCAAACGACTCTGATCAGTACGGGCAGAGCAACACCAGCAGGCTCCAACTGCAAGCACTGCTTTAACACATCCTTCCTTCCTTTGGCGGAAGGTGCCGGAAAGCGATGCTCGGAGTGTGCAGCAGGCTGTGTCGGTGGTCTGGGCGGCAGAACCGTTTCTCCCCGTACCCAATGCAGCAGACAGGGCAGTTTCTCCCCGTACCCAGTGCAGCAGACAGGGCCGTTTCTCCCCGTACCCAGGTACCCGGTGCAGCAGACAGGGCCATTTCTCCCCGTACCCAATGCAGCAGACAGGGCCGTTTCTCCCCGTACCCAGGTACCCGGTGCAGCAGACAGGGCCGTTTCTCCCCGTACCCAATGCAGCAGACAGGGCCGTTTCTCCCCGTACCCAATGCAGCAGACAGGGCCGTTTCTCCCCGTACCCAATGCAGCAGACAGGGCCGTTTCTCCCCGTAACCAGGTACCCGGTGCAGCAGACAGGGCCGTTTCTCCCCGTACCCAATGCAGCAGACAGGGCCGTTTCTCCCCGTACCCAGGTACCCGGTGCAGCAGGCAGGGCCGTTTCTCCCCGTACCCAGGTACCCAGTGCAGCAGGCAGGGCCGTTTCTCCCCGTACCCAGGTACCCGGTGCAGCAGGCAGGGGGCCACCCGCCACAGGACCAGGTCGCACATAGCGCAAAGCATGGACCAAGGACTTACATACACGTATCATATAGTTATGCCCATGGCACGCACCTTCCGGCCTTGTGGGTCAGGCTGTTATGCAACACTGGGTGAAAGCCTGCCAACAGCGAGTGCACACCAGTGACCCGTGACCAGAGAGCAAGGTCACACAGACCACCTGCATGACCCGGCCCAAGCCACTCTTTCTCAGTTTCTGTCTCCACCCCCTGATTTCTCGTCAGCCTGGCGACATCTCCAATCCATGCGGCGTTTGCAAACAAAGCGGGTCCGACCCTAAGACAGGGCCCGGTGGTGAGCAGTGAGGACAGACGACGGGCCGGCTGGCGATGCGCACAGCTGTCACCGGCCTGTGCAGTCACCGTCACAGCCACCGCGGGCAAGACGGGTACCCCCCCCCCGCAAAACAAAGACACTGCAGGACCCAAACTCCAAGCACTGGTTTACGACATCCTTCCGTCAACGACTGCCGTATTTAGTTACGTCATAGGTTCCAGAAAACTGTCAGCTAAAGCCCGTTCTTAACTGGGCGAATGTTTCTTCGCGAACCTAGTTGGAAGTATTCGGCGAAGCTATATTCGCTCAACATGTTCTGGGAACAATCGCCCTAATCGACGATCATTGCCTCTGATTGGCTGAGAGCAGAGCTCTCCTGTGAATGAAGAAAAAACAAAAATAAAAATGGATGACGGTGCCGTTAGGTTCTTCACTCGCTTCGGAGGGAATTTGTTTATTTGTTGACTTGTGGAAGGCACAGCCTTGTCTCGGAGACCTAGAATGAGATAGTAGTTAGTTGAATTACCCTGTGAGGGATGATTAAAGTATACTGACTTGACTTTAGCCTACATTTTCGATCATGCTGTCTGCTGCGCGTCTGCCGCAAGTTCGGGCCGAAGCTTGCATCTCATTACAAGCCAGTTGAGAATGAAGTGAAGTTTGGACTGTCCGAACTATATTCGGCGAAGTAAAAGTTCAATTAAGAAACGAATCATAGTTCGTCGAAGTGTCCGAAGTATGTTCGGGCGAACAAACATTCGCCCAGTTAAGAACGGGCTTAACACGAGCAGTTTTTCGTTGGTGCTCAAACAGTAATAAGTTTGTTGCAAACAACTGAAATAAAACAAGGCGTGTCATTTACAGCCGCCAACAAAGTTTACGCCAGCTCAAATAAAACCACAATCGTTTGAATCGATACTGAACTCCTTTTCTTTACCCGGGGTGGATGCGTCTCATGTTTACGTGGGTGCTTGGGCGCTAGGTTGCTTCTACAGTCATATTAGTACCCGAACCTTTCGGAGGGCGCTGACCGCGTCGCTGGACAGCTACGCGGAGATAAAGAGTGCCCCTTCAGTGGCGTAACCAAATCTGGCAGAGTTTGGAGGAAGGTGCCGGAAAGCGATACTCGGAGTCTGTGCAGGACCATCCCAAGACTGGCTGAACACCCCGCGACGGGAAGGGTCGGCACCGTCCCAAACGTTGCCTCAGGAACGTCACAGTGTGGACACGGTCACAGTACAGCCTTGCATGCTTCTCCCGCTGCCAGGACTTGTGCCTTTCAAAATCCAATGTCTGTCTTCCCAGGGCTCACCCCGCTTCGTTCCGCTTCCCCCTCGGGCCTGCGGGGTTAGGGTTCGGGACCTGTAGGTTCGTGCTTCCCCTCTTCAAACATCAAGTGACAAGCGCTGTCGACAGCGAACCAGACTTTGCTGGTGACTTAATCAACTGTTTCACCCTCGTTATTATGACCTTGACAGTTGGACGGCGTTAAACATCCAGTCAGTCAATTCTGTAACTGCCGGTGTTACTACCCCGACACGGCGTTGTTGGTCTTCGCTAGACTTGTTCGACACTCGTCTCCGAAGAGGTGCTGGCGGGGACCGAGATCCCAGGAGGTGAGGGAAGCGAGAGATGATACCTAACGCCACGCTGTCACCACCAGGCCCGTATGCATGGGTCCAAGGTAGACGCGCTACCTCCAAGGTAACGGCTACCTCCGGGGGTAGACTGACAAATCGCTATGCATGGGTGCCAGGTAGGCCTACCCGCCGCGCCTGCCTTGGGGTTAATTTACCGCTGCGAGTTCCTCCCTGTAAACACTACCCGGAGGAGGTAACGGAATAAAAAATGGCCGCTCTTATTCTGCTACGCTACCGCCAGAGACGACTACTTCGAAGAAATCGGATTTTTCGGGACAGGACAAACCCTTTACACAAATTTAATGATTTGGAACTGTTTTGGCAGTTTAGATTCCGACGAGTGGATATTCTTCAAATGACAAACGAACTGAAAGAAGAGCTCGAACATTTGAATCGGAAGGGCGCGCTACCTCCAGTTTTCTCAGGCCGGAGAACAGCGCTGGCAACAGTGAACATCAATAGCTCGTCAGTTTCCCCCTTTTTTCTTTTCTTTTCTTGTTCTGGTTGTGTTTTTTTTTTTCTTTTTCTCTCTCTCACTCTCTCTCTGGTGCCCTGTTTTGGAATAGTCTTCCAGTGCGCCTCAGATCATATCACTCACTCAGCTCCTTCAAGAGAAACCTCCGTGAGCACCTTAACACAACCGCATAAAACAGCTTATACCCCCCCCCCCCCAACCCCCCTCATTTGACTCTGCAGACCAGTGCTTGCTATTACAGATGCCGGTATCATCGTTTATCACATCACTGAAAAGTGTTTTACTGTTGCTACCGCGCTGTGTGTGTGTGTGTGTGTGTGGATGCAGCATTGCCTACAGTGATTTATGATCTGATCTCCATTCCCCCCCTCCCCCCCCCCCCCCCCCCCCCCCCGTATCACTGAGCCATGTTCTGTTTTCGTGATTTACAAATAATTGCGAGATACGTCAACGCCATTTTTGCTATGTATACATCTTATTTATTCATTTCATTTCAAAGTATTCTCAATGATTTTTGCTGTTCCTGTATGTTTATTACTATTAATAGTGGTAGTATTTTATTTTATTTGTTTATATATTGTTTATCCTGTTTAAATATTAATCGAGTTTGTAAAACATTTTTATTTTTATATAATTTTTATATAATTGTTTCACCAGTTTTCACTTATTTGACAGTTTAGCAAGGACTAGTTGTTAGATAGATGAACCTAAAACTACAATCCTTGGAAAATAAAGTTTTCGAGTTCGAGTCCTCTCGCTCTCTCAAAGTATTTTCACTGATTTTGCTGTTTTTGTATGTTTATTACTATTAATAGGGGTAGTGATATATTTTATTTGTTTGTTTATTGTTTATCATGTTTAAATATTAATCGATTTTTTAATTTTATTTTAATTTTATTTTTCTTCATATAATTGTTTCTCCATGTTTCACTTATTCAGTAGTTTAGCAAGGACTAGTTGTTAGACAGGTCTAAATGAACCTAAACTACAATCCTTGGAAAATAAAGTTTTCGAGTTCTCTCTCTCTCTCTCTCTCTCTCTCTCTCTCTCTCTCTCTCTCTCTCTCTCTCTCTCTGTGAAGAAGTCTTTCTTTGAGTATAACTGGGTTTCCTGACCCGTTTTGCCTTCCCATTTGCATTCAGCGCGTCCACTTTTTTTTTTTTTTTTTTTTTTTTTTTTGGCCGTGCGGGCAGAAAAGACTGAATTATCTGACGCGCATGCGTAGAGGCTCTAATAACAGGGAAACCCCAAAAGGAGTTCCATCATCTAAAAATAACCGACAGTTAGTTACCTGCCGGCCCTTCCGTGACTTATGCATGCGAACCAAACCAAATTCTTACCGCCACGGTAGCTACCGCCTGGGTAGGGTTTACCGGCAGGGTAGCAAAACCCTTTTCCATGCATACGGGCCCAGGTGATTAGTCTGCCTTACGACGGACCACGGTGCCAGTCATTTCAATGTTGCATTGATTGAGAGGGCAGTCACAGGGCACTGTTCATTAACCACAACTCTTGAACTCGAACACTATATTTCACAAGGATTGTTGTTTAGGTTCAGTCGAAAACCTAACAACTAGTCCTTGCTAAGTTACTGATGAGTAGATATCAAATTACAGGCATTATTTAATACATATAGGCATGAATGAGTGAGTGAAACTTTATACATGAGAATTTCCACACAAGCATAGCGTGTTCACAGCGCTTTTAGAGAAAGGAGAGCTGGAGCGGACTCGAACCGACATGTAATCCCAATCCCGTCTCCTTAGCAACCTAGCGTTAGCCCAAGGCTGCTCCTGTCCCTAATATGGCAAATGACATCTGAGGACATTAAGCATCAACTCATCATCAAGGCTGCTCGTGATGGTGTGGACACGCTATTTACCAGCAACACCAGCTTCGTCACAGAACCCATCTCTTATTGTTCGGGTGGCAGGGTAGATCAGAAAGTTTCACTTTTTACATCTTCCCGACACATCCTCAAGAGCAGACGACATGGAAGATGAACAAGTGACCAATGAACTGGAAGTGAGCTCATTGGTGCTGATCACACACACACACACACACACACACACACACACACACACACACACACACACACACACACACACACACACACGCGCGCGCGCGCGCGCGCGCACGCACACACACAGTCTGAGAGCACAGTGAGTCGATCAATACTGCGAAGACCGTCATCAGAAGTTTTAAGGACGCGAGTCCACTCTGCCAAAACTCAAATCGGATACGCTGAGTTGAAGTGTATGGAACCACAAATATGTCTATACAAGTATACCAATGCTGTGTTTAGGTATCTGTGGTCGGAAACTCGCGGCTGGAAGTGCAGTCAGGCGGGTGCTGAAGTGAACACAGCCCTCAGTCATACCACACACTGTCCCTGTCACACCAAACACAGCCTCACACTCGTTTTACACCACACACTGTCCCTGTCACACCAAATACAGCCCCCAGTCACACCACACACTATCCCTGTCACACCAAACAGCCCCCTGTCACACCACACACTGTCCCTGTCACACCAAACAGCCCCCAGTCACACCACACACAGTGCCTGTCACACCAAACTTGTCCCTGTACCTGTCCCGAAAGCATAGCTACAGTCTTTGGTCGTGTGTGTGTGTGTGTGTGTGTGCGTGTGTGTGTGTGTGTGTGTGTGTGTGTGTGTGTGTGTGTGTGTGTGTGTGTGTGTGTGTGTGTGGTGTGTTCATACACCTTACGTAAATTATTTTGGTAGGACTGTGCTCTACGTGTATACAGAATATCATATTTAGGTTAATATGTATCATATGAGCGCTCAGGGCGTTGATGAGCGCATAACAAATGTACATTATTATTATTATTATTAATGAACCCACAGGTCAGCGGGCACGGCTCCGGGCTCCAGTGTCCACCGGACCTGTCAGAACCGGGCAATGGCCACCACGCTCGCACAAGTCCCTCGCCCCCACCCACGCTAACTCGGGTACCGCCCCCACCAACCACTCGACGGCAGCCACTTGAACACCGACGGCAGCCAGTTGAACTAGTTTTCCCATGCAGACAATCCAAGTAGGGCAGCGTGTCAAAGCACCGGATGACATTCCCCGCTGCTCAGTCTCCCAGTGGAGGGCATTCAGCGCGACCACTCAAGGGTGACGGACGTTTGGAAGTTTACGGCTGAACCTCACGTACACGTACAACACTGGCTGGGTCTGTAGTAGGCTTGCCATAGAGCTGCTAGGGGACTTGCGCGTATCAAGTCTGTAGCAGACTTGCCACGCCCTGCTATGGGACTTGCAGGTCTGTAGTAGACTTGCCATGCCCTGCTATCTCAGTGCTATGGGACTTGCAGGTCTGTAGCAGACTTGCCATACCACTGCTATGGGACTTTGCAGGTCTGTAGCAGACTTGCCATACCTCTGCTATGGGACTTTGCAGGTCTGTAGCAGACTTGCCATACCTCTGCTATGGGACTTTGCAGGTCTGTAGCAGACTTGCCATACCTCTGCTATGGGACTTGGCAGGTCTGTAGCAGACTTGCCATACCTCTGCTATGGGACTTGGCAGGACTGAAGCAGACTTGCCATACCTCTGCTATGGGACTTGGCAGGACTGAAGCAGACTTGCCATACCTCTGCCATGGGACTTGGCAGGTCTGTAGCAGACTTGCCATACCTCTGCTATGGGACGCTAATTACGGGATCGTCGCGATGAACCGTTAACAGGACGGCACACTGTGAAAGGAGGAAGCCCTGTCTAAAATTAGACAGGGTCGGAAGGAAATATGAATGATGTAATAATAATAATGTTCCCCTTCGTACCAGCGCGCGCGCGCGCACACACACACACACACACACAGAGCATATTATAGCAACAGGCATGCGCCTGACGGAGCAAACATGCGTTATCAGTTTTGTTTGCCGCCTGGAAGTGACACAACAGGTTAATGCTTTCTACCATGATTGTCCATGTCCCGCGCCAGCGCACTGGGTCACAAGGTCCACATCATCAGACGGGAATGTGGAGAATGTCCACTAGTGGAACAGCCAACACAGATAAACAAGCTCCACTGACCAGGTGGGGGTGGGTGGGGGATGGAGGTGGGGGGTGTGCGCGAGGGCTTGCGGAGGGACTTCAGCCACACGGGTTACTGACCCAAAGGTCAGTGGACACTAACCATACGTCACTCGCACTACGACGTCTATGGAAACCAAGCGCGTCACAATCACCTGCACACACTGGCTCCACCGATCTCCTCTTTCATGGCCACAATATCACCTGCACACACTGGCATCTTCCTCTGTAATGATCCTGGTGATGAGACTTGCCCACAGTCTCCCCTTCTGTATGTTTACGACAACTCCATTTGAGTGAAAATAAATAAAGCAAGGACAATCAAAAAGCATCCGAGCGCGTCCTTTGTTCAGCACACTTGTGCTTTGCTGAGTTACTAGAACAGTGAAACGGATCCGCTGCAAGGAACCCGTCTCGCTGCGGACGTCGCCCTCATCACCTGTCAGAAGAGTATCAGCTGCTGGGGGATTGTTATTTACTTGTGGTCTGTGGACAGTCTTTTGACTTGGTCCCTCACAAGTAATCAATTTACATGTGGTCTGTGGACACTGTCTTTTGACTTGGTCCCTCACAAGTAATCAAACATTATAACGGCTCCCAATTCTGCCCTAGTCTTAATGCAGGAGACATTCTGGTGATGCCAGGCTAGCGTTTGGTATAGGTATTATATATACAACCTTATATAGGTTTGGTATAGGTATTATATATACAACCTTAGGTATAGCCTCCCTCTTCCTCCGCCTCCTGGGATCTTTTCGGAGACAACTCGGCGTTAGACAAAGTTTCACGAACCAACCAACCAACCAATTCAGTGCAGCAGTTTCTCTCTCATTTATCACCCTAATATAACCGCACTGGTTGACGGCGTAAAACACCAATTTACTCTCTCTCTCTCCTCCCCAGGTACTAGATTCATTTATGCAGGTTTTCACTGCTGTCAGCTGTAGTGAGAAGTGTGACTAGTGACCCAGTGGGCGTGCCATACAAACCATGTACACAGTTCGGCACCCCACGTGGCGGGGCCGGCAGCCAGCCGCTCACCTCGCTACTTCACGTCTCCACTTCTGACGTACTCTTACGTCTTGCCCCGCGGCCGTGAGGCAGGTGTTTGATGGCGGCGGCCAAAACAGCCACACTGACTTCCCCGTCCTTGGAGGAAGGATGTCGTAAACCAGTTTGGACTCCCGAGCCTCGCTCCGAAGTCCAGGCACTGGTTTACGACATCCCTGAAGGTGCCGGAAAGCGATGTTCCTGGCTTTCCCGCACCCTCCTGGAGGAAGGATGCGATCGGCTTGGAGTTTGGAAACCATGGGCCATGTTGGAAACACTGCCCCAAATCATGGGCCTGTGTGTGTGTGTGTAGTAGCAGTAGGTCATTGGCCCAAATCTGTGTTTGGAAACACCATGCTACGATGTGCCTTTGAGGCAAGCTAGACAACTGATGATGTGTACCTGGAGAGCGTAATGTTCACATAATTATAGTGTCGAAACACACAAACTGTTTGAATATTAAGTTAGTCATGGGAACTGGCCATAGCATTAAGTAAAACACACAAGCTTCAATAACTGAGCACAATGATGATGGGACACGGTCACACCTTATTTTAATAACCTAATTCTGGGAATATTCACGGCGTATTTCAATAACCTAATTCTGGGCAGTGGCCACACTTTACTTCAATAACCAAATTCTGGGCAATGGTCACATCTTATTTTAATAACCTAATTCTGGGAAACGGTCACGTACAGCATGACTACCAACACAGAGTTAACTGCCAACACAGTGCTCAACAGTGTCCCGCTGTGTGTGCAACGGCTCGACCCACGCTGCAAGCCTCGCTTTCCGGCACCCAGGACATCGGAAAGCTGTGCTTAGACTTGAGGGTCAAAATCCCTCCAACGGGTCCTGCATCTGGTGCACTTCCCTCGCACGTGTGTAACCAGTCTGCCTGGGTTCCGCGCTCCTCTGGCGGCAGTTCCGCGAGGGTGACGGTGCGGTAACACGAGCCACGTCACTGTCCCAGTGCAACACGTTAGCGACAAAGGGTGATGAGTTGATGCTTAATGTCCTCAGATGTCATTTGACATATTAGGGACAAGTTGTGACCAATGCCGAAGCACGGTTCAATAAAAGCCACATACGTAAGGTGTATGCGTGTTTAGCTGTAACCTGCCACCTGCACTTTTGGCAGAATGACCGGGATTTTTTACGTGCTACTGTGGTAACACGGGGGTGGAACGGATACCGAAATAAGAGTCAGCACAGAAAGTCGACCCTGGAGAAGAAAATTCTCCCGCCGTTCCAGCAGGGATTCGAACCCGCGACCTTTCGATCACGAGTCCGGCGCTCTAACCACTGAGCTATCCCCGCCCCCCCGACAAAGGGTCAAGCTGTAAGCGTTCAGTAAATTCCCCAGTGTTGACCTCTCTGGTCCGATGTGCAACTGTCCGCGCTCCCCAGTGATCACCGAGACAACCACAAGGTTTACCAACAAATTAAATTTCACTTGTCTTTGGTTGTTATTGTCACAGTTTATAGCACACGATCCACAATGGCATACATATATTTCTTTCAAATACTCAGACCTGTAAACATGTATAACAATGAAACTTGACTGAATCAACACACACACACACACAAAGCGGATCCACGTGTGAAAATGTAGAAAGAAGTGAGAGGTAAACAACACAAGGAACTTTTCATGCCAGCAAAGACTGTCCCCGGGGAAAGGGTAACCCTGATGTCAGTGGGCTGGCTGTCCTCGGGGAAGGGCTAGCCCACACTCCGAGCATCGCTTTCCGACACCCTCCTCCAAACTCTGCCAGATTTAGTTACGCCACTGAAGGGGTACTCTTTATCTCCGCGCATTTGTCCAGCGACGCGGTCAGCGCCCTCCGAAAGGTTCGAGTACTAATATGACTGTAGAAGCAACCTAGCGCCAAAGCACCCACGTAAACATGAGACGCATCCACCCGGGTAAGAAAAAGAGTTCCGTCTCGATTCAAACGATTGTGGCTTTATTTGCGCTGGTGTAAACTTTGTTGGCGGCTATAAATGACACGCCTTGTTTTATCTGAGTTGTTTTTAACAAACTTACTACTGTTTCAGCACCAACAACAACAACAAAATGCTCGTTAGCTGACAGTTTTCTGGACCCTATGGCGTAACTAAATACGGCAGTGGTTGAAGGAAGGATGTCGTAAACCAGTGCTTGGAGTTTGGGGCTAACCCTGATGTCAGTGGGCTGGCTGTCCCCGGGGAAGGGCTAGCCCTGACGTCAGTGGGACGGCTGTCCCCAGGGAAGGGCCAGTGGCCAGTCCACCCTCCAAACGGCCGCCAGTGAACTTGTGTCCGCTGCTCTTGCTCCACTTTGTCCTTTGTTCCTCAGCCACACGGGCCCAGCTCGCCCCCTTGTCCACACCCGGCCCTGGCTTCACAGCTCGGGCCGCCAGCCACAGCACAGAAAGGATCGCGCAACAAGCAACGGAGCGGGTAAGCTAGAAAACTTTCAAGTTCCTACGGTTCTGTTGTGGAACTCAACGCCTGGAGGCTTTAACAAGACCTCATTGTCACCGAGTCAGTGGCGCGTGCGCTGAGCAAAGGACTGGCAGATGACGGTCTCCCAACGACCCCCCCTCCCTCCCGCCCTCCCCTAAAAACACACACAAAAACAACCCAAAGCCGAGAAAGCAACACTTCAACGGAAAGAGGGTCGAAGCGGACCTGAATCGACGCTCGTCTGTGCCAGCATCTTTGTTAACTGTGCAATCTTTGATAACTGTACAGCCTCGCTCAACTGTACAATCTTTGCTTAAATGTGTAACCTTTGCTGCTTAACTGTACAGTCTTTGTCACATTCCTAGCGCGGGGTCAGACCGGCAGACCCTGATCACGTGACGATGACCACATACCGCGGAAAGCGCCGGTGGTAAGAGACAGATTCAGATTCTTTGCTCACCACCTTTTACAACAAAGAAACTATCGAAAAGCGGTAAGCATACAAACATAAGCAAACAAGAGCACTGACACGCATCAACTAGCATAGCTAGAGGTATACATACATCCGTCAGCACCAACAACAACAACCCCCCCCCCCCCCCCCCCCAATAAGCCGTGCGGTTTCTGTGGACGTTAAGCACCATGTTTACTTATTTACCAACCAAACAGCAGGGTGGTACACAGACATCAGCGGGGAGAGGTACTGCAGGGCGGGGCCCTACTCACTAACACGTAAGCACAATCAGTCAGTCAGTTACAGCTTAAGTCAATGATGCTGAACAGTCAGTCTGCGCTTATCCCAACCATTAAACGTATCGACGATTATTCTATTACATTTATGGTATGTGTGTGTGCGCGCGCGAGTGCGTGTCTGTCAGAGAGAGAGAGAGAGAGAGAGAGGACACAGATTGAGCAATCATCGGGAGTACCTTACATGTCCATGTTGATTGTAAAACAAAAAGATATCTTCTAGCAGAAAATGTGCTCATGCCCCGTTTTAATCAACCAAAACAAAATCGAGAAACAAGAAAGAGCAACCAACCAAATGCAAAAAACAAACTCTGGTTTTGTGTGCTACGTCGTGAGCCAGAGGAAGGAGAAAGTAAGTAGAAAGTAACCTGGTGTTTTACGCCCAGTCAACCATTATGGTTTCTGAGGGCGGTCAACCATTATGGTTTCTGAGGGCGAGGAAGGAGAAAGACGCGAAGAAGGAAAAGTGGCACGACGTGCAACTGGGCACAGCAAAATGCCAGACACAGGGTGAAAAATGTGAGGGATGGTCACAGTTGGGTGTCAGGAACGGGACCGTTTTTTTTTAGCTCACACCGCCTGTAGCCTAGCGTGTCCACCGCCACACGGGCGGGTAGGCGGATGGCGTGGGGGTGGGGGGGAGGGGGCGGGGCGGGGAATGGAATTGTCAGCGCCTACAGGCCGTGAAAGAGATTACACAACAGCCTTTTCCCTAATGAGCCCCTTTCAAGTGGTGCTGTGACCAGTGTAACAGATTATTGATCACAGCCCGCCTTGGCTGACGTCAGACACGACAGGGCCCCGTACTGATTGCGCCTTGTCGCCCTGTCTCACCACACGTACAAAGCGTGTACACTTGTAACAACACGTACAAAGCGTGTATACTTGTAATCACACATACAAAGCGTGTACACTTGTAACCACACGTACAAAGCGTGTACACTTGTAACCACACGTACTGAGCATGTACACTTGTAACCACACGTACAAAGCGTGTACACTTGTAACCACACGTACAAAGCGTGTACACTTGTAACCACACGTACAAAGCGTGTACACTTGTAACCACACGTACAAAGCCTGTACACTTGTAACCACATGTACTGAGCATGCACACTTGTAACCACACGTACTGAGCATGTACATTTGTAACCACACGTACATAGCGTGTACACTTGTATCCACACGTACAAAGCGTGTACACTTGTAACCACACGTACAAAGCGTGTACACTTGTAACCACGCGTACAAAGCGTGTACACTTGTAACCACGCGTACTGAGCATGTACACTTGTAACCAAACGTACTGAGCGTGTACACTTGTAACCAAACGCACAAAGCGTGTACACTTGCAACCAAACGTACTGAGCGTGTACATTTGTAACCAAATGCACAGACCGTGTACACTTGTAACCAAACGAACAAAGTGTCTACACTTATAACCAACCGCAATCAGTCAATGTGGACGCTTCGTACGTTTGACTAAAAGCGTGAACAAAGCGTGTACACTTGTAGCCAAACGTACTCAGCATGCACACTGGTAACCAAGCGAACGACGCGACCAAGCTACGACCAAATCCCAAAGAGCGACAGAAAAAGGGAACAACAGCTGCCTGCCTCCACGGCGACTGTGGAGCAACAATAACAACAAATGACTCTTGCGTTCGTGTGTTGGACTTGTTTAACGTCCAGTTGTTTGCGGAGCTGTAGTGGCGGGGACCGAGCCTCAGGAGGTGGTGTTGGTGGCGGGCGGACAGTTCACCACCAGTAATAAACAGTTATCTTGGACGATGTCGCCAGTGATAAACAGTTATCTTGGACGATGTCATCAGTAATAAACAGTTATCTTGGACTATGTCGCCAGTAATAAATAGTTATCATGGACGATGTCGCCAACAATAAATAGTTATCTTGGACGATGTCACCAGTGATAAATAGTCATCTTGGACGATGTCACCAGTAATAAACAGTTAGCTTGGACGATGTCGCCAGTAATAAATAGTTATCTTGGACGATGTCACCAGTAATAGTTATCTTGGACGATGTCAACCGAACTCGTACGGTCTCCATTTATTCAGAATATCAGCTGGCATATGGCACTAGGAACACTTTTTACACGCTGTCGAACGCAACATAAGACTAAACTAAGAACACTTTTTACACACTGTCGAATGAAACATGAGACTAAACTAGGAACACTTTTTTACACGCGGTCGAGTGTAACATAAGTGTGTCATTGCGACAGTAGACTGAATTTTAAAACTGTGTCAATGTTGCATTTTGTCAGAGTTCAGGAGCTGTGTGAAAGTCGAGTTGGCTGTCCTGGGCTCTCCGTCCTAACGAACCTTATGGTTTCCGCGGACGTAAAGCTATACAGAACTATGCTCACGCATGGGTCTCAGCTTGTCCCTAATATGTCAACCGACATCCGATGACATTAAGCAACACAAGAGCAGCAGCTGCATTTTATCCGAAACTGCGGTGTATTGTTAACTTAGATCAAGAGGCCGATTTCTTATCTCCACGTATCACTCTCTCCCATCCCTAGACCTACAAAACTCGAGGAACCGAGATAGAACCAACTTAGTCATCACTGAGTGGACAGACCACGACCGGTCGATTAGAGTAGCTGCAACAAGAAAAACATTCCCAAACAAAAAGCAAGAGCCATAATGTTAATTTAGAGACAGTAATGTAAAAGTGTCTCCGAAAAGACTGAGCCTAAGGTTCTGCAATGTTGTCGTACCGTTGAAGCGAATACCTTGGGAGAGAACTGCTTTGGGAGAGATTTGCCTTCGGAGAAAACCAAGCTGCGTTTGGTGCTATCAAGCGAATGCCGCTGACGTGATTTTATTTCGAGCGAATACCTCTGAATCAAACTGGCTGTGGGCCTCCGCCACCACCACCACCACCGAGTGACCACAACAACGTCCACGCCATCTCTCTCTCTGTCTCTCCCCACCACCACCACCACCGAGTGACCACAACAACGTCCACGCCATCTCCCTCTCTCCCCTCCACCGCCGCCACGACGACCAGTGATGAAAGACAATAACAACGTCAACATTCTCTCCACCATCACCACCGTCAGTGCCGGACGGCAACAACAACGGCACGGTCCGCGCATCTCCCCATCACCACCACCACCGGACGGGCAGAAACAAACAACATTCGCGCGCGGCATCTATTTCAGTCTCTCCACCACAACAGGCTTGACAACAACAACGACGACGCCCGCCGCGCATATCTCTCCGTCTTCACCACTACCACCAATGGAGACAACATCATCCGTGCCGACCGCGCCGTACCCCTCTCTCCAGTCTCAAGTCTCCACATCACCGACCACCACCAGCGACACCAACGTCCACGCGTTTCTCTCCACCTCCACTACCACCTGTAGTGACAACAACTGACAACAACAACGCCCGCGGCATCATCATTAGTCCGTCACTGTTCGCTTCGCTCTCGTCGCCTCGAAGGTATTCCGACGCCTCCAATGTTTTCTCTTCAACGACATGTAGTAATCCTTAATATACACAGTTACGATTTCTCAGTTTGACGGGCTTTACGCGACGTTTCCGCTACTGAGGAAACGGAGAAAGGCTGGACAGACAGAAAAACTTGAAAAACTGCCACTTTTGCCTCTAACTCGTTTTGACCGATGAATACACAAGGGTGTTAATTAGCGCTCGAAATACGTAACCCAAGTACAAGTCCAAAGACCGGGGTCGCCGGCCTACGGTAACACTGACTCACATAAACTCCACACTCTGGGCCTCGTCCTGTTTCAGTTTTGATCAAGTCGATGAATACCATGTTCATCAGAGCACACATCACCGGCAAGTCACTAGTAGACATTCACGACCATCCGGGAAGTAAAGCTGACAATTTTTTTAAATCAGTCTCTGATTTTTTGATTTTTTGATACACACACACACACACACACACACACACACACACACACACACACACACACACACACACACACACAGATAAACATATTATGAGTTTGTTTTTGCATATCTATATAATGAGTGTTTTTGCTTTGATACTAGTAATTTTATACATTATATAATGATATTCTACATTTTTTTTTGGGGGGGGGGGGGGAGGGATGACTTTTGTGATCAGGTGACTTTTTCTTGCACTGGAAATGAATGTTGTCACGCGAGTCAATGTGTTGTGGTGTCCGGAGTCCAGTGTCAGCGTCGACCGGCTGGTCGTTTCCTTTGTCCAGCGCGCTGACCACGTTCGCTGGCCACAGGCACACAGCCCGCTCGTGTTCAGCCAACGAGAAAACAGTTCCCCCTGCGGAACTTGCGTCACTGCCGCACAAGCAGGAGAGAGGGAAAGTCCGAACTGAAACGTCGCGGTGACGGGCCCAGATCTGCAGCAACTGCCACCTTTGTAACCAACGGGGACCCCGTGAAAACCTCAGTTTGGTAAGTACCCAAAGCGCACTGTGCACGGATGGTGATGAGGACCGATACTCACTGACCACCGGGTTGGGGGAAGGTGTGCTGAGGTCAGAACCCCGGACTACAAGTCGTTACGATCAGTTGAAGCGGTTACGCCTGCCATTGGATCACGTTCGCTCAGCGGCAGTGGAGCGGCCACAGTGGGGCGTTGAGCGGCGAGTGGTCACTCAGTGGTCAGTGGGTGCGGGCAACCAGCGCTCTCCGGCCGCCAGCATCGTCGTAACGCTCGTTGTGTGCAACTGGACTCGCAATCACCCGGCCCGTCTGCATCCCTTTATTCCGTGGATGAGGTAAGGATTACACTGCTTCCTTCTCGCCTCTTCCTGTCCGGCTCTGGGGTCCGGCGACGGGTTTTTGGGCAGGTAGCGGGGCAAGAAACAAGTGGGGTACAGGCCGGTCTGCATGGCCTCTGGTCAGCCACGCTGGCCAGCCGCTCGCTCTCACTGTTACTATTACAGTATTAGCCTAGTGCTACCCTAGTTTTCTGCGCAGTTGGCTCAACTGGTCGGCTTTCAGGCGCTTACGTTTCAGCGAGCGGTTTGTTGTGGAGTTGCGGAACGGCCGACTGTTCATTACGAGCGTTCTGAAAGAGCTAAAAAGTAAATCGTGCTTAAATTATGTTAATTCTCGCCTGGGTTTCATCTTCAGCCCGGAGCCCGTTTCACTTGTAGTTTGTACACAAGTACAACAGAGAGGTATTTAGTTGTTTGTACATGTATACGTATGTATGATTGGTACTGTAAAATGCCACCCTTCTCCCCAGTTTACAATTCTGATTAACAAGCAGCTGCACTTCTACTAAAATGTTCACCAAGTCTGGGTTGGAGTTTCAAGTTTGGCAGGGGTCAGAGGTTGAAACAATGTTGACATTTTGTCAACTGTGCATGCAAGTTACAAACTGCAGCCATAGGCACTGTCACGGTAGTCAGTAACACGTTCTTCACACTCCACTGACCACTAAAGTGTTTGATTAAGTCCAGCAGAGTTAAGAAAAAGCCACTGCCTTCTCCACTAGGACTTGGAGTCAGTACTGCTGCTCAAAGCAAAATTTCACTGACGCCCACTGTACCTATGCAGTTGTTTGTGAAACAGGTCTGGTGCATTTCCACAGTATCACTTGTGGTCATGCTCCATGGCCTGTTTGACAAACACTGGTCTGCAGCATGGCCACCAACATGTGGAGTGGCAAGACTGCTCAGACACCCTGTATAATAATACATATTATATACTGTTATTTTATATTATTTAATTAATTATACATGCCTGGCTCAGTAGCTGTGATCAGACACAAAGCACTATTTACACACTTAAACTTTGAATACTGGTCTTTTTAAAACATGTTTTATTTATCCAGTGCTGGCAATATCTAGAAGATGAAGTAAAGATGGAAAATTAGGGATTCTCCACTATTTCCATGAAATTAGAACACAAGTTCTCCTCAGTTGAGTCAGTGCATCCAAGGAGCTGAGGTGTGTGGTGCATGCTGGCACTGCCTGAGGGAAAGCACAGACTGCTGTCAAAGAGGCAGCAGTATCATGAGTCTACTAGTACTACAGCACACAACCACAATGCAGTTGATCATGGTGGTGTTTTGAACATTTCACCCCAGTAGTTGGTACTCATGGGTACTCGTGGATTTTTCCCTTTTAAATCTGATGGAAAACAACAAGTAAAAACCAGTGGAACATTTTCAAACTTCTTAATTTTCACTTCTATCATTCCAGCCTACCTGTGGCACAAAAGCTGTTGTGAGAAGGCCAACTCTGTTTCTCATCCTTTTTGTTAAACACTGAGGTTTGATAGTTGTGAAAACATGAATGTGGTCAAATGGGAGTGCTGCCACTAGTATCAGTGGCATCAAAATGAGTGTTAACACAGCCAGAATGTGTGGCAAAAGTATAAGGTGTTTTGGGACTTTCTTCCCTTCACTGGCAAAAGTGTAAAGTGTGCCAGGACTTTCTGACCTTCACTGGCAAAACGTGTGTCAAGACTTTTTGCCCAGCCCTTCATTGGCAAAAAATGGACCAACATGGCTGCACCCGGAGGAACTTCAAAGCAAAAAGTACTTGTGATTTGGACAGATGAAGCCTGGAGATGGAGATAATTGCACATTTATTTAACAGTTTTAAGCAACCATGTGGCTTTGCTCTGGTATCCTTTATATAATTTAATATTATAATGAAATTCATCAAAACAGTCAGGAGTCGGTTAATTTTCTATTGTTAAGTGGCTTTTATCAAAGATTGGGACTCAACAGAAGGTAAAAAAAAATGAAGAAGCTATTTTAGTGGGCTAATATGAAACAATGTTGCAAAAATCTTTGGCACAGATTGATATAGATCTACTTCTGGTGAACAATGGACAAACCAGTCCAACAATGAAAACAATGTTCCAGTACGCATGCTTCACACTAATCACACTGTCTTTGTTGACTATACCAACTACCATGATCTTTCTCCACCGCCAACTTGAACTGAAGGCATATGTACTGAAATTTACACCTTGTTTTAGTATTGTCACATTTTTCTTTACAGTGCTGTTTTAAACCTTGTCTTTTGCAGAACACTGGCACTGCCACTGGCAGCTCAGGTTTCAGCTGTCTTTTTTTTCTTTTCTGGCTTTACACCAAACATTCCAAGTTTACAGCTCTTATGCAGTTATGGCTGACCTTTCCCTTCAGTGATTAAGTAATGATTTGTGGACAATGTGGGAATGGATTTTGCCCTCTAACATTAAAAACACAGCAAAAGACAGTGTGGGAAGGGATTTTGCCCTCTAACATTAAAAACACAGCAAAAGACAGTGTGGGAAGGGATTTTGCCCTCTAACATTAAAAACAACAAAAGACTGTGTGGGAAGGGATTTTGCCCTCAAACATTAAAAACACAGCAAAAGACTGTGGGAAGGGATTTTGCCCTCCAAGTCTAACATTAAAAAGATAGTGTGGGAAGAGATTTTGCTCTCTAACATTAAAAAACAGTGTTGGAAGAGATTTTGCCCTCTAACAAAAAATAGTAACATTAAAAAGACAGTGTGGGAAAGGATTTTGCCCTCTAACATTAAAAAGGCAGTGTGGAAAGGGATTTTACCCTCTAACATTAAAAAGACAATGTGGGACGGGATTCTGCCCTATAACATTAAAAACAAAGCAAAAGACAGTGTGGGAAGAGATTTTGCCCTCTAACATTGAAAACACAGCAAAAGGACTCCCATCACTGCTGAGATAACTTCATCAGCAGAATGTTGGATGTATACCTGTTTGGAAATAACCTGTCATTGTTAATAGGAACCAAGAAAAGTCTATCTAGTTCAGCTGACTTGTATTCAAAGTTAGAAATGAAACTTTAATTACATTATTATTTTTAAATTATGTTAATTACATTATTATTATTATGTAAGCTCTGGGGATCTTGAAAATGAATTTAGGTTACCAAAAACTTGGTATGAGCATACTGTATTGTAAAACTCAGTAGAGGTCATCATGGACAGTTTAAAATATTAAACAATATCTGAAACACACACACTCACATACACACACTCAAAAAACAACACAAAACCCCCCAACATCAACAGTAACCTGTGAGCATACAATTGTTGCTGAAACAGTCAACATTCCAGCAGTCTGTCTTAAGGATGTAATGTTGATATATATATCATATTTAACGATGCAGAGTCAGAATACAAAATCTGAACACAGCTGAGTGAGAACATTTTCAGGAAAATATGATTTTCAGTTTCATTGCTTTGATGCTACAGTGACTGGCATACACATTTCAGCCATGGTCACTGAAAGTGAAACTGGTATTAAAACAAAACAAAAGTAGACCCAGTAAAGATATTGATCTTGCAAAGTTGGGAAAATCCAGTTCAGCACTGTCAAAAGTTTCTCAAGTGCTTACAGTTCAAGTAAGTAACCACCACACAGAGTTGGATCCTGAATCTGTGAATGGATAAGAAACAAAATGTCACTGGCAGGGCTGTTTTCCTGAAGTAGGTCAATGAAACTGATAGTGGTATATGAACATAATAAAGATGTACTCTAAAGATCATGCAATGCTTGAGAGAGCTCACTTTCATTAACTTAAGAGGTCACTAAGAAAAAGCCCATGTTAAAATTGTGCTGTCTGGACAAACACTGGGGGTGTAGATATGTTGATGTAACAGTCAGGGTGGAGACATGTTCATGTAACACTCTAACGTTCATTATGTGTAATCCTTTTAGACAGTCTGCTTGTGTGCTCAAACAGCATGGCACAGTGAACCAGCCTGGGATAATTTTGCACTGGCCAAATACCCGTGTCATCAATATTATAGACTGGGTGCCTGTGTGTGTGTCCATGTCACGTCTGTTTGAAATTCACATAGAATTTATTTCACTTGCAATTTTTAGCTTTCATAATATTTTTTTATTTTGACTTTTAAACAGTGAATGTAGTATTTTAATAAACTTTCCTTTTGGATCAAATCAAGTCGCATGAAATATTTTAATGTGTGCAAAAACATTTTATGTTGATTTAATTTTGACAGAAGGGGAATCCTGTCAACTTGTGAACAGAGTGGTG
>OY757542.1:3447441-3487441 GCA_963584105.1 Alviniconcha strummeri
GTTGCCTGTGTTGTGGGGGTCGTAGTGTCACAAACCCTTCGACCATTGTTTTACTCCGACCGGAGAGCAGAGGTCTCAAACAAGTGCGGAATCCCCCTTGACACCTGCTTTTCCAAAGCCTTCTCCGGATGCAGCGGTGTCTGCGTTTGACAGATGCGGGGTCTGGACGGGGTGAAAAAGTTCGAAAAAGCACCGTCTCAGTGTCACTGGTTAAAGGAACTAGGCCCTCTGAAATCGTTTTGTTGTTGTTGTTATTGTGTTGCCCAGCATGCAGAAACAGAAGAGATCAAATTAGAACTTGAGATGTTAAACATGTGGTTTTAACTGATATGCCTCACTGATTTTATTTCGAATTTAGAAACCGAGTTTTGTTAGTCAAGATCAGCGATGTACAAAACATAGTTGTCGGTTCGCTTCTCGCCTATCGCACACGGGGTATCCTTTGATGTACGGACACGTTTAACGTCGGTGAACGTGGATGACCCCCCCCCCCCCCCAAAAAAAAAAAAAAGAGCCGTTTTTCTTCTTCTAAATTCGATATAAAATGAAAAGGTCATTTTAAAGAAGAAAGAAAAAAAAAAAAAAAAACTAACTGATTTTAAAGTGTTTATTTTGATCTCTTTTGTCGGAGAAAACGTTTTTAGAAGGCTAGCGCCTTTAATCAAGATTGGTCGCCAGAACAATGGATGCACTGCACTCTCTCTCTCTCTTCGTCCTTCACCTCGGTCGAATTAGAGAAACTACAGCAAGTAGTGTATGGTGTCTCTGGCCGAATCACCACCGAGTTCAGTCAGAGGTTTTCTGCAGATACTAGCGGGTCCGTGATTTAATTTGCTGCCTCGGGGGAACGGTGGACTCGACAGGGATAATAACCGAGGGTGACAGGTTGCCACTTTTAACAGACTTATACCTAGCGTGTTGGCAGCGGTTTGCCGGTACAGTTTACTGCGGTAGAATATCTTGTGTCGCTGATTAGTTTCTTTACAGCGCTGGGACTAGTGAAAGATGGGAATTAGTCAGTACTTGTATGTCGGGTGGTTTATATATATATATATAACGGAGAAAATCAAAGAAAAGCAACAAGTTAGCTTTAAATGTGTGTTTGTGTGTGTGTGTGTGTGTGTGTGTGTGTGTGTGTGTGTGTGAGAGAGAGAGAGAGAGAGAGAGAGAGAGAGAGAGAGAGAGAGAGAGAGAGAGAGAGAGACAGAGACAGACAGACAGACAGAGAGAGACAGACAGGCAGAATTGAAAACTGACAGTATTGCTAAATTATGACAAAATAGATCCTGCGGCGTAGCAAATCCAGCACTTCTGCGGCGATTAATAATGAAATTTTGTATATATATATATAAAATATTACATCAATAGTCAGTTGCAGTGTTGCAGGGTGAGTGTTGGCTTGACGCTGTTTGTGGTGCTTGTTGTAAACCAGACTCACTGCGTCGATTCATCTGCGACGTCAACCGGCTGGATACACACCAAAAACATTAATTAAGTGTTGCGACCCCCTGCCCCCGGTTCTAACTTCGACCTCCACCCCACCCCACCCCACCCCACCCCCAATTCGTCATTTCTCGCTTTGTCAACAGGAGAACCATGATGGTGTGGGGCTTAATGTCCTCGGATGTTGGGCTGACATATTAGGGACAAAGGGAGAACCACCATCTCTTCTCCATTTTGTCTCCCCCCTCCCCCCGCCCCCCAACGTCCGTCCCCCTCCACCCTCTGTCATAACCCCCTCTGCCACCTCTTCGTGTCATATCCCCCCCCCCCCCCCCCCCCCCCCCGCCGCACCCCTCCTCTTGTCATAGCGGTCGAATTTAGTTTTAGACCTTCCCTGCTTGCGTTGCATCTAATTAAATACTCCATTTCCGATCAGCAAGGCATGACGGCCAGCAAGGGCAGATCTTGTGGTGAATGGTAGGCACAGAAAGCTCTGTTGTCTGCGGCATCTTATGAACCCACATCGTCTGCTTGTAGTCCAAAGGGTAGTCGATTTTTTTTTTAATTTGGGGCTGAACGACAGAATCGCTCGATCGAGTCGACCGAACAGCTGATTTCCGTTGTCGAAAATTTATTGTGCGTAAGAATTTACTAGTTTTATGAATGTGTGTGCGTTCATTGTTAAAAAGTTGTTTTGGATGTCCATGCAGTGATGCTTCACTGACGTAGGCCAGTATATATTGTATTCACATATTTTGTTAAACGTGTGTGTGTGTGTGTGTGTGTGTGTGTGTGTGTGTGTGTGTGTGTGTGTGTGTGTGTGTGTGTGTGTGTGTGTGTTCATTTTTGAAGCATATGCATACATACACACATAAAGTAATACAGCATGGGGTTCAAATGTTTTTGAAGCACCCTGTTGACTGCTTTGCAGACTGCATTCGCTTGGCTTTTTAATTTTGTCTGCTGCGAGCACGTTCCCCCGCGACCAGCTGTGTGTGTGTGTGTGTGTGTGTGTGTGTGTGTGTGTGTGTGTGTGTGTGTGTGTGTGTGTGTGAGTGTGTGTGTGTGTGTGTGTGTGTGTGTGTGTGTGACTTTATGAGAACTGTACGTACTACATGCACTCGGAGAAGTCAAGTAAGTAAACATGGTGCTTAACGTCCACAGAAACCGTACGACTTATTAGGGACGGGGGGAAGGGGGTATGGAGGTGGGGGGTGGGGGGGGGGGGGGGAGGAAGTCAAGGAAGTTTCGGTCTTCTCATGCTCGTGTAATGTCACTGGACACGAGTCCGCAGGCTATGATAGGACGGAAATGGCAGCGTGGTTTCCGGGAGTTGCTCCCAGCGGACTCTGTCACCTCGGTACTGATCAAGATGTCTCGTGACACTGACAGGACCCTTTTGTGGTTGCCGGCTTTGAGTGACAAGATGTTTTATTGAAGCCCTGGGGGCCCGGGAGCTTCTCACTTGTACTCGTGAGCAGGTGAATCTGTATACTTACGTGCTAATGTGGCGGGTGTTCTCAGGTGCTCGGTCAATTATTACGTGGTCAACCTCGGTAACTTTCGTTGTCGGCGCTTCAGGATCTTTTGCCTTTATCGTGTGTGATACTTACCGTACAGGAAACGGTTTGCTCACTGAAATGAATAGGGCCTGCCAGTGTCAACCCGGATACGTGCGCTTGCATCAAGTGCTTGTCCAGCTTAATTTCAGACAGTTCAGTGCATGCACCACCTTATCTGCTCCGAGTGATTCGTCACGGGTTGTGACTTGGGCCGGAACTTGAACAGTCTTCGCTCCAGTTTTGGGTGTGCCTTGGAGGTTTCCCCCCTTTTTTCCATTGAAAGGTCGTATCTGGGCTGTAGACAACAGACAAAAAGTAACATTCGCAAGAACATCATTATGAACTTTTACAGTCTGTTACACGTTGTCCT
Organism: Alviniconcha strummeri; assembly: GCA_963584105.1. Lineage (NCBI taxonomy): Eukaryota > Metazoa > Mollusca > Gastropoda > Provannidae > Alviniconcha > Alviniconcha strummeri. Next base: position 3,450,817 of record OY757542.1, read on the forward strand.
GCTGTAGTAATTATAGACCGGACAGACGAAGAACAGATAACGTAAACACAAACGACAACAGACCGGATTTGGCGATAGGGTACTGGCCACAACGGGTGTACAGCTAAGGCAAGTGTTGTCCGTACAAGGGTTGTTCCTGGGTACGAGCTGACTTGTCAAACACAGCCATTGCAGCGCGTCCCTGAAGACCATCCACGGTGTCCTTTTACTGACCGTCGACCTGCACTACGTGCTGTCTCAACAAGCCATCATGTCCCCCCCCCTTCCACTCTCTTCCTGCCAGCACTCCCCCACCCCACCCCCACCCCCCACCCCACCCCGATCCCTAGCGACGGAGGGAGCAATTAGAATGGCCGTAAAGACTCGTACCGTCCACTGTGACCAGCCACGGGTTTAATGAAAGGGCCCCACTCTCTCGTCCCCAGGGTTGCTTTATGGGCGGTGGTAGTTTCGGTGGTGAGGCGGGTGTTCAGGGGACGGAGTGTAAGCTTAATGCATGCTGATTTATAGGGCAGGGAAACGTGTAATACGGGGTGTGAGTGCAGCGTTTTGGTTCAGCGCCTTTGCTGCTGTTAAATCGCTACACACACGGTCGAAGATGTTGCCTGTAAAGGGAAAATAATAACTGCAGGTAAGTTACCCATGTGTAGATCAACCCGACATCCGAGGACATGAAGCCCCACATCATCATCATCATGTGTAGATGTATTCTCAGAAATGTGGTTCATGACCGGCAGTGTGTTCGTGGTATACTATGTGGAAGTTAGAATGGAATGGCCATGCTCATGCTGACAGTGGTGTCCAGTATGTATGCTGATGCTTTGGGGGAGGGGGGCGTCGGGTGATAAGAAAGGACCCAGACTCCGAGTACTGGTTTACGACATCCTTCTTTGGAGGAAGGTGCCGGAAAGCGATGCTCGGAGTGTGGAAAGAACCCTAACCAGCAAAAGCAAGACCCACATGTCAAACAAGAGCTGGGTACCATTACATACTTCTGCAACAACATCGACTCCCGTTTTATCCTTCATCGATGGGTGTGTACAGTAACTGTGAGTGAGTCTGTCTCCATCTTTCATCACGCTGTCAACTGTACGCGCATTGGAAAGCGGTCTCCGTCAAGTAGAGTGACTGCGCGATTATCAGACGAGAGATGGGTCTACCACAGGAGAGGGTAGGTAGTTATTGGATTTGAACGTCCTGTCGACCGCACAGGTTCACATCAGAAAACGAGTCGATGTTGAGCATTATAACTATATAAATATATATTTCATCATAAGCGTCCGTTTTACTTTTAGCACTTAATCTATCATACGCATTTGCAGGTCGTTACGAGTTGTGTGTGAACCTCGATTAAGCTATCGTTAAATATATATGCTGGTATGAGCGGGAGTGCAGTTGAACTAAGGTATCGTTGAATATATAATTACGCTGGTTTGGGCAAGGGTGCGGTTGAGTTGAGGTGTCATCAAATAATTATGTGGTGGTTTGAGCGAGAGTGCAGGTGAGTTAAAATATCATTACAGGTAAACTCTTATTTTAGTACTAGTAGGACTGGTTGCGCTGCTCTTGCGGCTGCTGTGGCCTTATCCAGTAAGGGGACTATTATTTTCCCGCATGGGCTTAACGAAGTATTAGATGAATAAAATTAATAAAACACATAAGTCTTAATCGAGGGAGCTGGCCTTTTTTTCTTCTCCCTCTCTCTCCCTCTCTCTCCCTCTCTCTCTCTCTCTCTCTCTCTCTCTAGCTCGGCTGCAACGATCCAGAGACCAGCTACTTTGTGTCCTGTGTTTGTGATGGCACCGAGTACATATAAGCATGCCTTTTATTAGTAACACAATGCTCGCACACAGTTCACAAACCTGCTTGATTCTTGGTTCCGAGTCAGTGGAGTACAGCTGACCTTTAACGGCCGTGGAGCACGTGAAACCGTTGCCGAGTGAAAGGCCCCTTGCTCTTAGTGTTGATTTGACTTCACATCCTCGCCGAAAACAAAAGTACACAATGTGCTTGTTGGTGGTGCCTTTTTTGTGGGAGCGAGCGAGCGAACACATGCAGTGCTTGCGGGAGTGTTTTGCTTTGGATGTTTTCCTGGCACTCGTCGGACTGTGCTTTCAGCGTGAAGGGTCTGCTCATTGTGAGTGAGGGTCTGCTCATTGTGAGTGAGTGTGTGTGTGTGTGTGTGTGTGTGTGTGTGTGTGTGTGTGTGTGTGTGTGTGTGTGTTTCTGTGTGTGTGTTTGTTTCTGTGTGTGTGTGTGTGTGTGTGTGTGTGTGTGTGTGTGTGTGTGTGTGTGTGTGTGTGTGTGTGAATCAACGACTGTGTATCTTCAACCTGTCACTGCTAGGCTACCACTGGGATTTCTTTCTCAAGTTCAGTATTTAATTTGTCGTTGTTGCTGCATAAAGTTACCAGATGGGCTCGGGCTTGGTGATATTTTGACAGTCTGGACTGGACTGGATTACTCACCCTTTCTTTCATTCCATAGCAATCTGTTTATTTTGTCAGCGAGATACACTATCAGCTAGTGCATGTGTTGAACAATAGTGGCATATACATCTTGAAAGCTTTGCAGGGCAATTTGCAAATATTAGTTTGAATTATTTTCCAGTTTGCCCCCATTTCAGAATCCCTCTGTACTGTATCTCGATCGAGTGATGAATAATTCAGATTTTAAACTGTTGCCCGATCTTTTTATTATTCACGCTGTGCCGGTTTGTGCAGATTTGAAACAAATGATAGGGCGGGGATGGTCGAATTTTGTGAAAACTCACCAGTGACTATCGGCATGAAAGTGTAACGACATTTTGATCTGGAATGGATCAGAAGCTAATCATGACTCAATTTCTTGCTCTTGAACATGTCGAAATCAATCTTCAGTACGGGTGGTCGTGTAGAGGACTCTGTGCGAGGACTGAGAGAGACATGGGGAAAGTCTTTGCTACTGTATGATATATATATATAATGTACATTTATCATGCGGTCATCAACGCCCTGAGTATATATATATGTGTGTGTGTGTGTGTGTGTGTGTGTGTGTGTGTGTGTGTGTGTGTGTGTGTGTGTGTGTGTGTGAGAGAGAGAGAGAGAGAGAGAGAGAGAGAGAGAGAGAGAGAGAGAGAGAGAGAGAGAGAGAACGATTGTACTCTGAATTTCCCGACTAGTGAGCTCACCCTGGCATAGAACGATCATCTATGAAATAGCGAATGACGGCATAGAACAAACATGTGTAGAAACAGCGAATGTCGGCATAAAACAATCATCTTCAGAAATAGCGAGTGTCGGCAGAGAACAATCATTTTTAGAAATTGCATGTGTCGGCATAGAACAATCATCGTTAGAAATAGCGTGTCGGCATAGAACAATCATCTGTAAAAATTAAACAGCGAGCGTCTGCATAGAACAATCATCTTTAGAAATAAATCTTTAGATATAACGAGTGTCGGCGTAGAACAATCATCTGTAGAAATTAATAGCGAGTGTCGGCATAGAACAATCATCTGTAGAAATTAATAGCGAGTGTCGGCATAGAACAATCACCTGTAGAAATTAATAGCGAGTGTCGGCGTAGAACATTAATCTGTAGAAATTGGTAGCAAGTGTCGGCATAAGTGTTGGCATAGAACAATCATCTTTAGATGAAATAGCGAGATTCGGCATAGAACAATTGTAGCGAGGTTCAGCACAGAACAATCATCTGTGGAAACAGCTCATGAATTATTATTTTTTTGAGACGGACTAGTTTACATGGAGGAATAAAGTAGTCCTTTCTCTTTCTGTCAGCTTTGCCAAACGGATTTTGCAATAGCCTGGTTTGACGTACGCAGATGTCAGGGCGTTAAAGACCAATTACTAGCATACTTTAATGATATATCATTTACTTACGCCACGGTGCTCCCAGTTACGAACCTGCTGGAAACACATGGCCTGAGCTCTGAACTTGGTTTCTGAGAGGCCTACGAAACAGTCGTTCTGTCATGGTGTCCCAAACGGGGCTAGGGATTTTAGGGAATTTTAGACTATTTCAGCCAGTCGTATTAACGTGTCTTGTACAAAAGTTGAAGAAGTAAATATTTCTTCTAAAATTCTGTGTAGGTAAGAGGCCTGATACTCGGGGGGGTGATGTGGGGATATGAATCATAACCACAGTGCATTGCTAAGTTGAACGCTTCTTCTACCAGTACGGTAAATTGTAAGTCCTACCCAGTCTCTCCAATCTATAACAATAACAAATCCCGATTCTGCAGTAGCATCGTTTTACTTCACACAGTAACGCTGAATAGCAATGGGACAGAAATCAACAAAGTTGAAGGCAAGGCGTGTTTTGGGATTATATATAATGGCATCCCATTTTCAGTGTAGGTGTGGACATTGTTTACACTTAACAAAATAAAAAAAAATAAAAAAACAAGCCGAGATACTTTAACATGTAGGTAAACGAAGTCCGTGAATGCTTTAAAAAAAATGAAATATTATTTTACTTGTTTGGATTGAGAGCTTGTGTCAGCTAAAGGCAGTGTGCCCCGTCACGTTTACATGAACAGCGCAGTTGTGTCATCTAGTTGGCTTTCCCTCGTGGTCCATACCCCACCCCTCCCGCAAACAAATTAAAACTGCATTTTGGTCAGCTTTCCTGATACATAGGGTGTGGCCACAGTCGCCGTTTTGAGTATACTGCTACTACAGGTCTTGCGGTAGCTTGTTATTTTTATACCACTGAAGATTATACGCTTTTCTTATCTAACGGACGCGGAATCTTTAACTTGCGCAGCGATTTTAGTGCATGCTGTACACAGATGAACGAGAAAGGCACATCAGGTCTGCACGAGTTGACTGAAGAGGACTGAGGAAATTCGCTTTTGTTTACCGGCATCGGGTCAGGTTGGTCTTCGTTTTTGGTAAACTCTTGATGAACTTGGAAAGGATGATTAGATTTAAGGATGTCATTCTGGAATGGAACGAAATCTGTTCTTCAGCTGCTTGCATCTTATCGTCTTGGTGCGTTGTACGGGAAGGGAGGCGCCATTACGAATGTGCTCACATAGGACAACCGCACGGTTCGCTTCTCCTTATCGCTAGACCTATCTCTCCTTCTGTCTGGTGCTTCTGGTGGACGGCATCAGTCAGCGGACAAACGACCTTGTACTGAATGCTCCCACGACTCTCTTTCTCTCTCTCTCTCCCCCCCCCCCCCCCCCCCCGCTTCTCTCAGCCCCCCTCCATTTTCAGTGTCTACTCGCTATCAGGCGGGTTAGTCATTGCCCATTCCCGAACCCACTGCCAAAGACTAACAGGATTTAGCGAAGAGGGGATGGAGCCAGCGACGGCACGGACTGAGAGTGACGGGCAGCCAGGCAGCAAAAGGGCAAGGGCAGTGGGGGTGTCCTTGGGGCATCGATTGTTAGCGTAAAACAATGAAATCTCATCAGGAGCTCGCCACGCCACCCCCAGTTTCTGGCCTTGCACTGACAGATATGGTGACCATTTAGCATCAGGCAGCCCTTGGGCAGGCTGGCTGGCCACTGGCGTGGTGTCACGGTGACGGTGTTTATGTGGACAGCGTTATGGACGGTGTTGTGTGCCTGCTGTGGACATGGCGACGAGCACAGGCAGGAAACGTTGATGACCGGGAAAGCGCCTGCTGCTGACCGCTATTGACAACATTGTGCAAATGAAAAGTAGTGTTGTTCTGCACAAGATGGTGACAGTGCACGTGGATTAGTACTGCTGTGCGCATAGCTATGCCGTTTGGTGACTTTCAGACGAAGTCACAACTTTGTTTTATATGATGTAGTACTGCTGTGCGCATAGCTATGCCGACTGGTGACTTTCATACGAAGTCACAACTTTGTTTGGTCACAACAAAGGCACACTAGCACTACGCATCGTGGACCGTGGTCGCAGTGCGTGAACTCTAGCTATTAAGGAATCAGTCTGCATGTGATCAGACTGGTCCCGTTACGGGCAATCTGATCCTTTGATTCTTGCTCTGCAGGGGAATTCAGGGTTGGCCTTGAGAATGGGAGGGAGTGGGGTTGGGGGGCGGGGGGAGGGGACGAGGGGAAAGTGCTCGGAGATCGAATGAAAAATGCCCCTCCGCGTCCAGCCGGATTGTACGTTGTGCGAACGGTGGCGGGATTTCCTGGAGAGTCGCCGGCACATTGCTAGTTTCTGCTGTTGGTACTGAAATGGCAATCAAGGAAACCCCATCTGTCTTCTTTGGCCTCTGCCGCGGCAAATTTGCAGCTGAAGTGAAGTGACTATTGAGAGGGTTTTCTGACTGCCATGGACTCGGGCATTGACGACTAGGTTTATTACCCACTACGATTCCAGACAAGGCGCGGCATTGTGCGTGTGTGTGTTTGTATATATATATATGTATGTGTACGTGAATACTTTGAGCTCCAATGCGAGGTATGAAAACGGGATCCATGCTTATCGTCGATATATTGAACAAGGGGCGGTTAGTCACTGCCATTAGTTAAAGAGTATGTCGAGCGTTAGAAAACCAGTCAGTAAGTAAGTAAACATGGTGCTTAACGTCCACAGAAACCATAAGGCTTATTAGGGACGGGGGGGAAGGGGGATGGAGGTGGGGGAAGAGGGAGATTATATACCTATCGCTACACTGTCACCATCAGAATGATTCCTGCATTAAGATGGGCAGCGATGAGAGCCATTTTAATGTTTTAGTAGGAAGTGATGGACAAAGTCACAAGACAGTGTCCACAGATCACAACCTTTTTGAAGAGAAAGGAGAGCCGAAGCAGTATCGAACCGAAGTCCTTCCGCTTACCAGCCTAGCGCCTTACCGCTAGGCCAAACCGGCTCACGAAAACCTGTCAGTGTTTCTCTAAATATGTTACAATTTGAGCAGTGTAAAAGCAAGAGGTGTTGGTGACGTTCAGGAGGACAGTGTTTCGTCCGGGACTGCTCATCTCATCCTGTCACTAGCGACAGCTTAAATTACGATGGCGGCACAGCGAGGGCTCAGTTAGCGTCCCCGTGGACCGCAATAATGACCCGGCCCAGAATGGTAATGTCACACGACCGCTGTCAGTGACATACTGACCATCATTAGTCTCTGCTCACTGTGTCAGCAGAATAAACACTGAACACCCATTTGAAGCTGGACCGAGGTTTGTCAGCTTAGTTTTAACTTCAGATTAGCTGTATTATTTATTGTTTATTATGGTTTTAATAACACCCAAAGCACTGACCGCGACCACTTTTTAAATACACATAACTGAAGAACTTGCAACACTCCGACAGAGCCCAGTCCTTGTCAGGAAGAAGAAGACGAAGGAGGAGGAGGCGGTGAAAACGGTCCTCGGGGTCAGGGATGTGACGCGTTATTACAAGTAGACACCGATCATTTGTCGCAAATTGCATAGATATACACTACTGTATACACTAACTTCCCTGGGGTGGTATTGGACGGCCAGGGAGCATGCGAGTGGCCTCTTGCTTGTTTTGTAGCGAATGTATAGAAGGTGATACGCAGAGGCCGTGGTAGAGCGGATCTGGTGATAGAAGACAGGGCTGTATGTGAACGATCCTTTTCCACCCAGATTTGACATTGTAATTTGCTACGGACTGCTTGTGTAGGAGGAGATGTATGTGTCAGTGCCGTGCAGGTTGTCATTGTACCTGATCCCAAGTGTAATAAGAAAGAAATCATGACTGAGCCCCGTGAATCACTGATGGACCGTTGTATCAGTTACGGCTGGCAGAGATGCCTATAAAGAGTGTGGTCCTTGCGCTCATGCCGTCGTTTCTGTGGACGTTAAGCACCATGTTTACTTACTTGCTCATGCCGTCATAGTTCAGGAGCTGTGTGAGGGTCGAGGTGGCCGTCCTGGGCTGTCCGCCCTAACGAGCCTTCTGGTTTCCGTGGACGTAAAGCTATAGTGAACCATGCTTCGGCATTGGTCACAGCTTGTCCCTAATATGTCAACTGACATCTGAGGACATTAAGCAACACTTCTTCATCATCGCTCATGCCGTTTTTCTGTAACGCTGTTTCCCCGTAATAACTTGAAAATACGCAGTCATACTTCAACTGATAAAAATATTTAAGAGACATAAAGAGTGGAGGAGAGTGGCAAAGAGGAGGACATAGAGATAAAGACGGAGAGGAGGGAGGAAGAGGGAGAGATAATATGATACAGTATTACACAAGGATGAAGATTTTAAGCAGAGAGAGAGAGAGAGAGGAGGCGGGCGGTGGTCGAGAGAGGAGCATCGCAATGCACATATCCAAGGGCCTGTGGAAGCTGGGAGTCTTGTCACACTGGAGACGGAAGCTGCACAAGTTGATGAGATTGTAACGAGTTGCGTGTTGACTTTGACTCAGTAGTCCACTGTGAAGCGCAAGGGACGGCAAAGGACTCGACGCCCTCCAATCGCCAATCGTCGCATGACTGTCCGGCTGAAATGATTCTCTGGCAGCTGTGTCACTACTGCCTGCGACCTGAATTAATCAGAAGCCGACCGTGCTTTGAGCTTGCTGTCTAGGATCAACACGAAGATGGTGATGGTGGTGCTTGTTCTTGGTTGTCCGTAGTCGCTGCCTTAAAGTGATTGACTTCGATTTTAGTAGTACCCTTCTAAGAGCAAAGCTCCGTGAAGGAATGGAGCAAGCGTTTCGTTTGTAAGATATTTCTAACTTTAAGAGATGTGTCCAGCAAAGTTACTTTGAGTTTTAAGATGCATACCCACTGTAAGAGATATCACGATTCATCTCGTGTTACGAAAACTGCCATATGTCGAATATTTTTGTTACGGGTGCTTAAAATGTGACAAAAAGTCCATACAGATAAAAAAATAAAAATAAAATATATATATATAAAAGAAAGAAAAAAAAAGAAAAGAAAAAAGAAAAAAAGAGACAGAAGAAGAAAAAAGAAATAAAGAGAGACATGAAGTGGTATTTTAGTTCTCTTTGAACTCAAGAATTGTTTTCATGAACTCTTGGAACAGTCCTCTAATAGTCAAGCCTCGCATTTTCCACGTCCACACTCACCTTCAGAACGTATAGCAACAATATCACGAATACAATGGCAGTTTACAGAATTTCGCTGTTGGTTGTACCAGCTTGATTCCTGTTGAATAGGTCAATATGCTGCCTCAACTTGAGTCGGGAATTTTACCATTCCGTCGAGGTTTCTTTTTTGGCACCAGTCGTGCAGCTGGTTTCTGTGAGCCACGGGCATATCACTCTTGGTTCCAGGCGCGCTGAAGACGGCAGATAGGTCCTTTCCCCCCGTGTTTTTGAACCAGAGCCACTCTTGGTACCAGCCGCACAAACCATTGTAGACTCCCCCCCCCCCCCCCCCCCACTTTTTCCGAGTATTCACATCCGGTTCCAGTCGACGTCCGAGTACCGTGTGGTTGGAAGTCCTTTCGGCTGGCATTTGCGGCTAGTTGGTGTCATTGCAGTATAATACATTATAGCTGAAGCGTCGTTTAACGTTTTATCACAAGCGCCTTATTCCTTCCGCTGTCATATTGTTAACATTGTTTATTGATATTATATAGGTTTGCGTGTATTTATAGGTTTGCGTTTGATGAATGGATACGTTCCGCGGATGATGTACTGAAAAGTCAGTTTTGGGTATCTTTGACACTTTATACTGGAGTGAAGATAGTTTCCTCTTTTCAGCTGATTAGGAAATGAGATCCAAACAGGTTAAAAAGAACGCTATTTATTATAACAAAACACAACATGCGAATTTGGGGGGTAAGCCGCCTTTTCAAGCTACAAAACAACACTTAAACAACAGATAAACGAGAATTTGGTTAGGAAATGATTTCAGTGACCGAAACTCAACCAAGCAGCAATATTGCCCGAGAATCGGCTCAAATGTGTTGTTATTTCTGGTGTTTTGGAGGATTTTGTCCCTTTAGGGATGTCAGTAACTGATGCTGGTTGCAACTTTCGTCTGCAGTGCGCACTATTTCGATCTCAGTGTGAGCCAAGAAAGCCTTTAAACTCTTTGCCAGGTCACAACGGTTGGCATTGCGTGTCATAACGCAAACTTCGGAAACGGGAAAAGCAAACCAGGAAAATAGCCGAAGACAGCAGCGTTCACTCGTCAGTCGTGTACAGTTACCTGAACAAGATCTTTCCACTGCCAGTGCTTACGTTAATCAGCACTCGAGTGCTTGCGAAAATTTCTCCAAAGACTGTACGTAAAGTCGTTCAAGGATAAGTAACCTTACGTTTCCCGTGAAAGAAACATACCTGATACAAGTGCACTCCAGAGCAATTGTGGTTTACCCTGAACGCGGCCCGAGTACACTGCACTCGTGTATAACTGACAGACTCTTCGTGAGGACAGAGACTAAACTGAGACTGTTCGCGCTTCAGGTGCTGAACTACTATTGTATGTGGAGTGTGTTTGTTGCTGAACGCATGCCTGAAAACACTTGGGGGGCAATTACCCTGGAGCTGTCGGGGCATTAGCGGAACTGAGATAGCTCTGCACTGCCAGGATACGTGCAATAAAGTATCTCCCTTGCATTCGCTTTGTTCTTGATTGGCAGAGGAGGGGGAAAAAAGAAAGAAAAAACAACAGGAGAGTACTTTGACTCGGAATAGGGGGTGTGGTGGAGGGCTTCAAAAGGACCACGTGTGTGGTGATAACTCAGTGGAACCTGCTCGGACGGTGAAGACTTTGAATTCCATGATTCCCACAGGGCTTGTCAGTGCGGATTAAGGTTTTCTGTGAGCGTGTCCATTGAAGTGGAACTTGGCTGACCGCTCGCTGCACACGCCATGTGGGAATTCGGTCACTGCGGGGAGCGTCTTCTTCTACTGTGTTCGTGGAGCTGTTACTTGTAGTCGGTTGTTTCAGTTGCCACTGGAGATTGTTCGATGTTACGTTGGTCTCTGCCGCGTACGGGTACATTTTATATCGCTCGGTTCGTTCTTTTTCCGCCCGTCCCTAATAAGCCGTACGGTTTCCTTGGACGTTAAGCACCATGTTTACTTCTTTTTCCAGACTTGTTTTTTTCCAGTTCACCGAGGATCTAAGTTTCCCCAAGTCAGTAAATCGACTTGAAAATACTTCATGATATTTTGTTATGGATGTTTTGCTTTTTGTCACTCTGCCCATTCCGTTTCGCTCTGAATATTCGCTCGAACGACATAATTATGTTTTGCCACCAACACTGTCGTTTTGTTTCCTTGCTGTAGTAACGCAGTTCGCCCTGATATAACCGAAACGGTTGACTGGGCGTAGAACACCAAGTTACTTACTTACTAATAACGTAGAAAGAGTGCGTCGATGCAAAGTTCTATGAGCACCGCGTTTGACGCCGGGGTATGATTGCTGCCCGACGACTTACCACATCATCATCATCAATTGTTCAGATATTTGTACGGTTCTATGTCGAGGCTCGTGGAAGCTTAGTTTCTGATAAACCATAGCTTAGTTACTGATAGACCATTTATATTACGAGGTTAATTTCCCAGTCCCTAGGTGCAGCTGATTCGTTGGCGAGCACAGTATTAGTCAAGTTACTGCGGTAGGAAGATTGGTGGTACAGTCCTGGGTGACCCTGTGCGCGGCCGACTTGACGTCAGAATCCGGAAACTAACTTGTAGGACATCGGTGTCATGGTAGCAGTATTATATTGTTCTCCAAGAGATAAAAACACACAAACATAAACAGGAAAATTCAAAACGTGCACCTGTTTTCTAGGTAGACCCATCTTTGAAGCAACAGACAGTTAATCTTCAAACGCATAATGAAGAAAATGAAACGACTTAGCTTTCATTTGGCTCACTTGCTGAGGAATGCGAGGCTCTACTGTTCCGGGAGGTTTATTGGTCTCTCTCACTCAGCAAAGCTACTTGAGTCAGTTGCATGAAGGACAGCAGTATTCTGCATGCTGGCCGTGTTTAATGACACTTCCTAGAATAATACCCCCCCCCCCCCCTTCACATTCAGTGTCGGCATGCTGGATAATCTGTGTTGACTGAGGAAATACCTGTGCTTCCATCGATGTGCAAGACCACCGGCATCTATGTGCTTCGCTTATTGATCTGACATGAGTGTGGTTTTAGACATAAGTGTTTTGAATGCGTATTGACTCCTGACAGTGCTTGCTCGTTCGCACGACCCTGTGCGGTTGACATGAAGTTAAAATCCAGTTAACTCTCCGTAAGTATACTTCTTTCCGTGGACGTGTTTGCGATAAGGAATCGAATATAAACACTGAACATAACCAGCTGCCGTTCGATTCAAATCCTGCTGCTGTATTGAGTGATCGCACTGGACAGTTTTTCAAGCCGGTGTGACATCTACAAGGTAGTGAAGGTAGTTCACGGAAACCGACCAGACAGTTTCATGGAAACCGGTCAGACAACCACTGTAACCGGTTAGATGCACTGCCATTTCAGACACTTAGTTACTACTAGAGCTCTACTATCAAACACTCTGTTCCCGTCCCCGTCTAGAACACACACACACACACACACACACACACACACACACACACACACACACACACACACACACGCACCACGCTCTCTCTCTCTCTCTCTCTCTCTCTCTCTCTCTCTCTCTCTCTCTCTCTCTCTCTCTCTCTCTCTCTCTCTCTCTCTCTCTCTCTCTCGCTCTCTCTATATATATATTATACGAATGTGTAGAGTGAATTTGACCAACTTCTTTCATTTATTGGTGCGATTCCACAGATAAGTTCACCATTAAGTTGTTTTGGCCCTAATATACCCTTCGCGGTTGACTTAGCGCCAAATGTGTATCCATCACGTAAGCCTTCTTCATCGAGTGCAAACACAAATGTGACGGCATCACATTCACGCAAAGATTGTATGTAACCATACACTTGTATCTGAAGCTTTCGGGCCGATCTGTGGATTAGTGTTAGCCCAAGATGCCAGTGTGACCCATATTCCAGCCTTCTTTCTGGGCGACTGCCACGTGCGTGGTTCACAGCGATCAGGCCTTGCAGTTGGACCGTAATAGCCATTGTAGCTCGTTACGGTACAGTAATGCAAAGGGCGGTGTGTGGATGAATGGAGGGGCAGCTGGTCAAACCATGCAGCGAGGGCCGAGAGTGACGGCTATTGCAGCGTGTTACGGGGCCGTAATGAAAGAGCTGCCCTATGGAATGAACAGGGAGACCACCTGGCCGACAACGTCAGTCAGGACACAGTCAAGCCAGCGTTCTTGGCCGATGCGATGGCGCGTTTGATGGCGCGTTTGAGCTGTGATTACTTTTGCTGTCAGGGTTGGCAGCGTGGATGCATCTTTAGGTGGATTGCTTTTCATTGTAACCATAGAGCGGACGCTGTGTCTTATAACGAAAACTTTAGACGGTGACCCAGAAACACTTTAAACAGTGATTTAAAGCGAGAGTTTAACGTGCACACTCTTTTCTTTTCATCCGCTTTTTCTTCAGGACAGCGTGTTTCGTTGCGAGAATGTCAATGTGGAATGTGAGAGAGATCAGCTGGGTCATGCTGGGCTGTTTGGTATTCAGGATGACCGTCACCACCATGACCATCGACATCTGCCGTCTCGCAGGACCGGTTGAAACCTCTGGCACTCTTAAAACTCTTAAAACGTGCCTGGGTAAGAAAGTAAAATAGTTTGCAAGAGACTGTGATGTGGTGTATTTGACTTGAATGGCTCTGACTCTACATACAGACACAGTAATTAAGCTCGAACACTGAGATACCAATGTATTGCTGTGGAACATTATTCTGTAAACATTATTCAGTCAGACTGAACCGAGGAGGTGATCTACTTCGTGTTGCTGTGCTGAGATTTGGCTCGAAATGTGTACAGAATGGTCAAATAATTTTGTGTCCGGGACTGGAACGAACATGATTTGGATACCTTCTTCAGATTTTGTGGCCGTTGGAAAGCTGTTCAAGTATTATGGTCAGAACAGCTGGCCATGCAGCCGAACTTTCGACTGTTGCAGACCCTGTGGTTTTTGTGTTGCTCAGACGAGTCAGAATACTCGGATTTGTTCATAGTTACTGTCACTGGAGTGACACGGGATACCTTAAAACTCGGCTCTGATGATAAAGTGGTGGACCTCGGAATCAGGGCTACGTTCCAAGCCAAGCTGTTTAGCTATGGCCATGTAAACTGACATTGTACGACGGAATTCAGTCTGGTCATTGGGATGAAATGTGAAGAAGAATGCTTCCGGAAATGGTCAGTCTATGTCGACTTGAAGCTTTCACCATTATTTTGTGTGTTTGGGGATGGGTGAACAGTTTGAAAGTGAAAGTGAACGGGCCAGTGGCTCTGGTGTACACACAGATCGGTGTTTACTGTGGAGAAAGAGAGAAAAAACAAATGATTCGATGTGATGTCACTTAGTCTTCAGCACGAAAACACAACTGATCCAGCTCAGTGGCCGGGTGAGAAACTGCCTTTGACTGCAAAATGATCGTATCGTTCGGTTTAGTGACGGCGCAATTAAAGATGTCTTACAGTTTGCCTAAAGCCTTCTCAAGTTTGACATCATAACAAAGGAACTACAGCCGTTACGGGCGCCGCCAACGTGTGGTGCGCAGTGAAGTAAAGATGTCGAATAGTAGATATTGTTGCCTGGAGTTGGATTGGAGGAGTACTGAAGATGCCGAATCGTAGATCTACTACAGTTGCCTGGTGTTGGGTTGGAGGGGTGTTGAACTTCAGTGAGATGGTCTAGAGGATGAGAAGGTGGTTCAGTGGCTGTTTTGGAGGGGGCGCCACAACTTGCAAACGCTCAGATCACCCACTCTCACCCACCCGTCACCGCCACCCGCGTCAGAGCTCGGAAAACCCCGAGCAGCAGCAACTTTCCGGAAGACCTCTGAAGAGCATACTGAAGAAATCGCCCAGCGACGGTTTGGACGGAAGTTTCTCACCGTCTTCGGTACGCTACCGGTATTTACCACCCAGCAGACGACCGCGCGCGCCTCTGAGCACTCACGTTGTTTTGCAGCCATACGGAAAGCGTCGAGGAGGACGTCAACAAGATTTCGGACCTGCCCAAAAGCAAACTCGTGGACAGTTCAACACCCACTTTGTGCGGCAGCCATCTGAAAGGCGCCAGGTGGTTGTCGGAGGACGTCAGGGAGATTTGGAATCACTTCAAAGCCAAGAGCGTGGGCCGGCCAACATCCACGTTTTCCTTCAGCAGCCCAGAAGGCGTCAGGTTTTTGAACCACGTCAGCGTTTCCAACCACTTCAACAAAGGCAAGAGCGTGGTCGGTTCAACAGCCGCTTTTTTCTTCAGCCGCCTGGAAGGCGTCAGGTAGATTTAGGAGGACGCCAAGAAGGTTTCCAACCACTTCAAGGGCAAGAGCATGGTCGGTTCAACACCCGTCTTTTTCTTCAGCCGCCCGGAAGGCGTCAGGTGGATCTGGGAGAACGTCAAGAAGGCTTCCAGCCACTTCAAAGGCAAGAGCGAGGGCCGTGCAACCCCGTCTCTGCTCTGCAGCCGCCCGAGAGACGATCTTACGGAGGGGTTCTTGAACGGTTAAACGCGTACTGCCTCGTGCCTACAAAAACCTACGAATGCCTACCGGGTTCCAGAAGCCAGTCTCTGGATTCAAACGTCCCAGAGCAGCCAGGAACACGCGAGGCATGCCTGAACACTGGTGATACAACAGTTCCCGAAAGGTGTAATAATCCATTAAACCGGAATCCCTGGAATGCTCTAACGTCAAGAAAACGTCGTTTTCCGTTAAGCTCCAACTTTGGGGCGCGTTCGGGAGGAGGTGGGCGTCTGTCGTCTTGGGGAGCCGGCAGTGTGCAAGAGAAAAGGACCCAGTTTCTGACTTCCACTCAACAGAGATGCCTACCACCACAGTACCCACGTCTTCCCGCCTCGACTGGCAGGCAGGTAATTAGTCCCATGGAAAGGTGGCTTGCATGCTGATTGTTGTTGTGCGCGAGTCTTTAAGGCAGCCTTTGCCTAGGTAGTGGTGTTGAAGCAGGGCGTCCGTTTACACCCATTTTGACACCATAATTAGCTTTTTTGTTCTTACCAGTTGAGTCGAATTACAGTCGCGTAGCAATTTACTCAGAACGTGGCTTATTGCAGACGCATATATCTACCCACCCACTGTATGAGTTTGACAGAAGATGATAATGAATATGCTGGAAAAAGGTTTCTCAGAATTAGACCCCTCTTTCGTAGTTTTGTATCTTTTTGATCTGATATATATATATGACGGTCAACCGCGTGCGCGCACGTACGTATTCACCGACGCACACATAAACAGGCGGGGATAATAAAACATAACACACACACACACACACACACACACACACACACACACACACACACACACACACACACACACACACACACACACACAAGTGGGAGCGGGAGAGAGAAAGTTTTGTTTTCTGGAGAGATTTTCCGGTGGAGTACTTTGTTCTCACAGAATCAGGAGGCTAGCACAGATTGAATAATGGACAAAAAAACAGTTCCCCTGATACGAAGAGCTACTTAGGCGGATGGGGGAATTCCTGCAAGTGGATTAAGTGCACCGCGTGTCACTTGCTGGCTGAATTTAACTTGTCGTTTGTTATCCTCACTTTGACAACGAAGGTCAGCAAATTGGCCACTCAGTCCACTTTCCCGACGTTTGCCTGGACAAATTGTGGCAGGTGTCTGAGAAGAGATGTGCCCCTCTGTGCGTTTTGCAATACTTGTCATTGTCCGACGTGTGTGTGTATGTGTGTGTGTGTGTGTGTGTGTGTGTGTGTGTGTGTGTGTGTGTGTGTGTGTGTGTGTGTGTGTGTGTGTGTGTGAGCGAGAGAGAGAGAGAGTCACTGTGTGTGTGTGTGTGTGTGTGACTGTGTGGAGGAGAGGGGTTGGTGGTTGCAAGGGAGGCTATGAGAGGTTTTGATGTTATTCATGTGAACTTTGTGTGTGTGTGTGTGTGTGTGTGTGTGTGTGTGTGTGTGTGTGTGTGTGTGTGTGTTGTGGAGGAGAGGGGTTGGTGGTTGCAAGGAAGGCTATGAGAGGTTTTGATGTTGTTCATGTGAATTTGTTTTAAGCCCGTCACTTGCAGTGTGTAATGAACAGTGCAGAGAATATACTTTTTCTTGTTGTTGGATGTATTGTGTTTGGGCCTAATATGGCCCTCTGTGGATGGCTGGGAATCAAATATATATCAAGAATCGGTAAATCGGGTTGTGCAGCTTGTTTCGAGACCGGCGTACTGTCAAGGATGGCACTTTTTGTGACTGGGAAGAGTGAACAACTGTGTGTGTGTGTGTGTGTGTGTGTGTGTGTGTGTGTGTGTGTGTGTGTGTGTGTGTGTGTGTGTGTGTGAAGCTACAGCGTTAGAAATATAACAATAACAAACATCACAGATTTTATTATAATAATAATGATATACTCGTTTATGTGCTATTACTCCAAACTGTAAGTGTATCCCAGCGGGAAATTTAAATTGTCGTTCAACCACAAACATTAAAGCACAACCAAAAATTGAACTGTGAAGAGTATATTAATAACTCGAAGTTATGAAACACACACACACACGTACGCGCGATCCACTCAGACACGTGTATGCAGGTATATTATTATACCCTTTGTTTCTCAATCTACATACGTTAAAGTAGTGGCCTAATGCTAAAACCTAGCGAACCCAAATTGACCCGGTTTCTGTTATGATAATTATTGACAGACCAAAATATAAAACCTCTCAGATTAAATAAAATGGTTAGATACCCACATCAACCCCCACCCCCACCCCCACCCAATCAATCACATCTAGTAGCTACCCTCAGACTTCGAAGACGGTTAGTTAGATAGGTAGTTATTTGGTACTTCAGGATTCAGCCCAGAGAAAGAAAAAAGAAATTTTTTTTTTAAACAAATGAGAGAAAAAGAAAAGAAAAGAAAAAAAGCTGCGAAGTCCGGCACGCCAGGTGCAAATGTATCGCTTTTTTGGTTTTGTTGTTGTTGCTTTTAAAGTATTTTTTTTATACGAGGTTTTAGGTCTGCGTTTATTCAAACACGCGCCCGGCACATGGGTGCAATGTTTGACGGAGGGGGTGGCGGAATGAGCAAGATGGCGTTGGAGCTCAGGACAGGTTATTTGATAATCTTCCCGCGCCAAATAGCGGTGGGCACGAATGTGTCTTTTTGTCGTCGCTGAACCCACAGTCAATATTTTGGGCAAGGGGAGAGTGGGGGTGTGATATTTCTGGCGGCTGTTGAAGACGCCTGTCATGTGCGTGGCCTTGGAGCGTTCAGACAGACGCTCGATCGTTATGGAAAGGGGTAAGGGTGGGGGCAAGCAGGGGGGTCAGGGAGGGAGCACAGGCGCTTGATGTCAGTTCCTATTTCACTTCAGGTTACACATTTCAACGCTCCGAGTTATCGTGATGGTGGTTCATGAAATAAATGAAGAGTTGATAATTAACAAGGGGGGAGGGAGACAATGTTGCCTGTGTGTGTGTTGAGGGACGTAGGGGTCAGCAGCAGGAGATAGACGCATATGTTTACATCGGCTGAAGTTCATTATCATGCATGTGTATTCATCATACCTGAGCTACAGTTGTTCTGATTCAGCATCTACTGCATGAAGGGGGGGGGGGGGGGGGGGTTGCGAGCAGACAGAATACTTCTGTGATTGTGCCAGCAATCGAAACAAACAAAAAAATGGAAAGAAGCCAGCGTCATTAGTTTTGTATTTCTCTCTCTCTCTCTCTCTCTCTCTCTCTCTCTCTCTCTCTCTCTCTCTCTCTCTCTCTCTCTCTCTCTCTGCGTGTGTATAGTGGAGGAAACAGGTGCAACAGCTGTACTACTACCCAAAAGCAATTTCTTTAACTCCTTGTTTCTTTCACACCGCCTCGATTTTTACTATTAGGCTTTTAGCGCTTTTTACGAGTTCGGTGGAATGAACGAAGTAGGAGATCTTCGATCAGATTTCCCACAGGAATACGGTTTTGATCTTCTTCTGAATTCACCGCTGTTCTTCTCTCTCTCTCTCTCTCTCTCTCTCTCTCTCTCTCTCTCTCTCTCTCTCTCTCTCTCTCTCTCTCTCTCTCTCTCTCTCCCTCTCTCTCTCTCTCTCTCCCCCCTCTCTCTTTGGCGTGACCTACGTGGTAGACTGGGTGTTGAAATCCATTTACTCTCTCTCGTCTTTCCACTACACTTATACGATGTGCGTTTGCATACATACTGATTGTCGTCTGTCCTTGAATAAATTGGATTGAGTCTGCTCTTTCTTCAAGTGTACTTATTGGTAGAAAGTTTTTGCTTGTTTTCAGATATTCGTTCTTACACTAAGTTCATAGTGTGTGTAATGTGTAATAGCAAGGATTAGCTACTAGATCCAAATGGACCATACGCTACTGTCCTTGAGTATCAAAGTTTTCGACTCTCTGTCTCTCTTTGTCTCTCTGTCTCTGTCTGTCTCTCTCTCTGGGCCCCATTCGCTCCCCCTCCCCACCCCCCACCCACTGCCTAGTTCTCCACTTCTCTCTTTTTCTCTCCCTCACAGCTACCAACGAATGAAATGTAGCTGCCAAGCAGCAAGTAAGACAGACACTACCATCGCTTTGTGTCTTGGGCTCGAACTGTTACCGGCTCTTCTGTGTGTTCGTAAGTACTGTCGTGTGTTTTATTGAAGATTATTTGTGCTTTCAGGACATCGAAAGGAAGCGGGAGGCGTTTTACGAGCTGTTGGCAAACCGATACCCAGAGTATGCTGACAAAATCACCGGAATGGCTCTATACCAATCTACCACCGCTGCTGAACGGGTCAGTACAGGGTCATTGTGACTTTTTCACCATTCACTGTTGCTGATATAATGTGTCTGTTCGCAAGACTGTTTTCCTCGTCATGTTTCTAAGTCATCGAACGTGGTGTACTGATTCGAAAACAAAGATCCAAACACATAAAAGATATAAAACAACAACAACAAAAAACCGCTTATTTATTATGACACAGACACACGATCTGCACATTTTCGGGGTAATCCCTAGACTCTGTCTCAGTTCTTTTCTCTTGCACTCTCAGTTCTGTTTGTCTCAGTGTCTGTCTTCTCTTTGTCAGTATCTGTCTTCTGCTTGTGTCATTGTCTGTTTTCTGTTCGTCTAGCTCGCTCTCTTTGGACGCTGCCATCCGCACTTGGCAGATAGTGATAAAGTATGAAGATCGAGTAATGTGCTGTGAAGTTACCATGCTTGTGTAAGAGGATATATATCTAACGATCACTGCATAGTATATCTGAAAATACTTCTTACGGCTGTCAGGTGACCCTGTGCGGTTGACGGGACCTTAAATAAAACCCAGTTGTTGTTTTTTAGTGCGTGTCTGTTTAGGGGCATGCATTTCTGTAAGTTGTGTAACAAAGTCAAAACTTCACTCAGTCATTAGAAGTGCAAAATCTGAACATATAAAAAGTTAAGAAGAACGCTTATTTAATTTAAGACACAACACAGCGTGCGAAGTTTCGGGGTGTTAAGTCCCTTTGTCAAGCGACAGAACAACATTTAAACAACAGTCGAACATTCGCATGTTGTGAAGTGTCTTAAATTAAACAAGCGCTCTTTTTAAACCTTTCATGTGTTCGGATTCTGTTTAGAACACTAGCAGTCATCCTTGTTTTGTTTTTTGTTTTTGTTTTTTTCTTCTTCTTCTTTTTAGCAGTTGATAATAAAGACCACGATGGTGTTGGGACACCTCAAATGCACGACCAATTGATGTATGAGAGGGAGTGCTACTTTATAATGCTCATGCGTATATAGGTAGTTTTTTTCTTTCTTTCCTTCTTTCGTTCTTTGGCCATCTCATTTCTGTCTTCATTCTCACTTTTTGTAAAGTTTTTGCCTACTGTACGTAATGAACTCGCCGTTAATTCTTCGAAGCAGATGAGATCTCGTGTTTCGTGTTGAAGATAATTACACGTTCTTCTTTTTCTTTGGTTTTGTTTGTTTTGTGGTTTTTAACTTTTTAATTTTTACTGGCATTGTTGCTTATGGCGAGGACAGTTCAAGAGAGGAAAACTCGAGGTAGCTTACGGCGTACACTTTCAGCTCTAAGGAACAGAGGAAGTTCTGAGGGCCAAAACCTGCTGCTCATTATTTACGGTGCAGTCTACGCCTAGAGGTGCTCTATCTGTTCCCTAATTAAGGGGATGCTTTGCGTCCTTTGGAAAAAAGAAGAAGAAGAAGAAGAAGAAGAAGAAGAAGAAGAAGAAAGCAGGTTTCTGATCCCGTGGAGGCGGAGAGAAATTGTGGAACATGAAACAAAGGGGAAGCACGACCTGGAAAATGGAGACTGAATGCCGAGCCATGCATGCTAAAGCCATCTTGTGCCGGTGATGGTTTGGACGCTTGATTGAAAATACGTTTGAGGGTAAGGGCATTGGATTTGAGCAGGGTAATGATCTCATCCTTACTTGAAGGTTTTCTCATAAAACAATTTTCTTCTTGTTTTGTGACCCCACCCCCTCCCAACACACACACACACACACACACACACACACACACACACACACACACACACACACACACACACACACACACACACACACACACACACACTCAATACACGCATGAGGAGGTAGGTACGGTCTGTGTTTGTGAACGACGTATATCAGTCAATACATACCCGAGGAGATGGGTACCGTCTGTCTTCGCTAACGATGTACATCAGTCAATACATACCCGAGGAGGTGGGTACCGTCTGTCTTTGTTAACGATGTACATCAGTCAATACAAACACGAGGAGGTGGGTACCGTTCACGCTCGTTCTTGCTCCCTCCACATCTAATCACTCCTTTCACCCGACTCCGAACGTGTCCAAAATCTCTTAGAGTCCCCACTTCATTTGTCAGCGCCTGCAAGGCATGGCAGGGTGAAACTGGCGTGGCATCGCCGGAATCTCCAGCACTGGACATTGTCCCTTTGTCCAGCTAATGGAACCTTCTACTTCTGCCCAGATCTGATCGGAGACTGACCTCTAATTAATCAGCGTGTAGTGTCCCCAGCCCTGGTTCGCAAGAGGAACTGGATGCAGCGTTGGTTACTGCGGGCCTTGTTGAAATCCAGTGGCTGCCATCTTGCGTAGAAAAGGGGCTAAGGCAGATCTGAATGAGATCCAGACACAGAAAGGGTTAAAAAGAGCGCTTATTTAACATGACAATACACGACGTGAGATTTTTTTAAATCATGTGTGTGGTGTGGGGGGAGGGGGGTAAACCCTTGTTTCAAGGGAGAAAATGCTGGTTGTAAATTGTGTATAATGTATTATATATATATACCCAGCTATCAAGTATGTCGGTATGTGACGAACGTAAACTTGTCCATTAATGCCCAAGCGGAACCGAACAAGGAAAATGTACTCACAGGATTGACCGTCTGTCCTCTTCTTTGCTCTTTTTCTTTTGTTTTCCTTGTAAGTATTTGTACCTTGTGAAACAGTTGTTGACGATACTGTTGAAGTCTTGTCTTTTTGGTTAGTATGTGTACCTTGTGAAACAGTTGTTGACGAGACTGTTGAAGTCTTGTCTTTCTTGTTAGTATTTGTACCTTGTGAAGTAATTGTTGACGAGACTGTTGAAGTCTTGTCTTTCTTGTTAGTATTTGTACCTTGTGAAACAGTTGTTGACGAGACTGTTGAAAACTTGTTTTTCTTGCTAGTATTTGTACCTTGTGAAGTAATTGTTGACGAGACTCTTGAAGTCTTGTAATAATAATAACATTGATAATAATAATTATTATTATTTGTACAGCACAAAATCTTGTCCAGAGAGACTATTCTAAGCGCTTACACTCACACACAGGCGCTCGCTCATCACCCCCTATCAGTCTGTACAGTGTGTGTGTGTGTGTGTGTGTGTGTGTGTGTGTGTGTGTGTGTGTGTGTGTGTGTGTGTGTGTGTGTGTGTGGATATTTTGATACACAATCTACAACAAACTTAAGGAGATAATAAACAAGGGTATATCAGTGGCCGAGGATAGTAATGCCCTGTCCCGTCTTCGTTTTTTGAGTACATTTCCGTGTTCCTTCCTCCCTGATATAACCGTCGTGTTGACTGGGCGTTAACAATCAATTATCTATCTATCTATCTATAACAATCAATTATCTACCTCTCTCTCTCTCTCTCTCTCTCTCTCTCTCTCTCTCTCTCTCTCTCTCTCTCTCTCTCTCTCTCTCTCTCTCTCTCTCTCTCTGTCTGTCTGTATCCATCCCGCGTAGTCTTCTTCGCCAGCAGCCATTCGCTCCCCCCCCCCCCCTCAGTTATTGTAATTCATTCATTACATTCTGCTTAATCAAGTTAATGTCCTCAGATGCTGAAAAGCATATTAGGGACAAGCTGAGAGAATCTTGTCAATGCCCTTTGTGTTTTTATATTTGTCACCAAGACAGATGGGGCTCCAACAGAGTCAAGAATCCCGATGAGGAGAGTAGTGGTCCGTGTGAAACAAGATGCTGTCTCTTCACCCCCCACCCCCCCCCACCCCTCATTCCCCCATCCCCCATCTCCTCCGCAGTGCCCCTGTCCCCTCTTCCCGCGAGTACTCCCCTCAGGACGTCTTCTGGCAATGTCGAGGATGAATCATGCAGCAATAGTTTATTCAGGTTGGGAGCTGTCGCCGTACGTGGGAGTTGATGTGTCTCCCTATCCGCACTAAACGTCGGCTTTACGACCAGGTCTCACTGTCGAGTGAGATCTGTTTCGACGTGTGCAGGTCGAATTCTGTATCGCGTGTAACCTTGATGAAATTCACGAACTTTGTGTTTCTGTTGTAGACGATAAGAACGTGGCCTAGTCTGTGCTAAAGACAAATCCATTCACGGCACAAAATGGAAAGAAGACACTTGCCCTTTTTCCGTTTTTCGGCCCACAGTATTTCTTTTTGGACTCTGGCTTTCTCCATACTCCGCGATGGACACAGAAATGAAAGTCCCCCTCTGCTGAGAACCCAGAGCTATCAAACGTTCCCTTTGTTTAGACGGGAGTGGATGTGAATGTAGCTTGGCTTGTTTTGCCTGCTGCCAGGAATTCTGCCTTCCTGGTGCCTTCAACTCCACCTTTTCCAAATCCTCTGAAGGTTGTGGTTTGTGGACACTGTCTTCTGACTTTGTCCATTATTTAATTTTCTACTGAAACATTAAAATGGCTCTCATCGCTGCCCATCTTAATGCAGGAATCATTCTGGTGGTGACAGTGTAGCTATAGGTATATAATCTCCCTCTCCCCTCCCCCCCCCTATACCCCCTCCCCCCCTTCTCCCCGTCCCTAATAAGCCTTATGGTTTCTGTGGACACCATGTTTACTTACTTACTTGTGTGTTGATTCTGCACGAGTGCTCTGGGCCTCGTTCTGTTTCAGATTCATGATCTAATCCCACTGGCAATTAGGCAGGCAGGCAGGTTGGAAGGCTGGCTGGCAGGCAGGCAGGCAGGCAGGCAGGGCCGTTTTTAGACCTGACCTTGCAGCGTAACAAAATGATCCAGCGAAAAAGCAAACACGTCACAGACGGAAAAGACGCACATCATGTATAACAGGAGTTTAGACCTCGACCATACCGGACATACTTTGACAGTGACAAATATTTTTAGCATGGCAACGATTTCGAAAACACTTCGGCGTGACAGTAACAGCGAATTCCCCCCCCCCCCACCCCACCCCCCCAACACAACAACTAGCTTGGGAGGTGGGAGCCATCCATCAAGTCGTTGTCGTGTTTTTTGTTGTTTTTGTTTTGTTTTTTTCTCCTGGCTGACATCCGCTGGATGGCTTGTCCAATATGTTCGGTCTGCGAATCTGATTCTTCTTCCAGGAAACTTCCACGGTCGACTGTTGAACCGTTATTGACATTCTAAAGAGAGAGAGAGAGAGAGAGAGAGATGGGCATGGTGATGGTACTTGTATGTACGTGGATTACATTGAAAATCGAAGGCAGATTGATGAAATGTCACCTCAACGACAGATGGTAGGGGAGGAGACCTATGTGCAGCACTTTGTCGCCGATGTATTGACGTCGCGCCTCGCTCATGCTTTGGATTTAGGACTGCTCCTCTCTCTCTCTCTCTCTCTGTCTCCCTGTCTCTCTCTCTCCCCACCACCCCTCCTCCCCCGACAAAACCGCCCGAACCCACCATCGCTCGTTGTATGCAGTGTCTTCGGAGGGCAGCACGAACGCACACTCAGAGCATTGCTTTCCGCCACCTTCCTCCACGGAGGGAGGATGTCGTCACCCACCAATGCTCGAAGTTTGGCACGAATGCAGATGCCACACTGATGGTGTAGCCAGCTTGCTTTTTCCTCATGTTTTAGTCTCTGTTTCTCACACATACACACACCCACACATAAAAAGCGATCAACACACACACACACACACACACACACACACACACACACACACACACACACACACACACACACACACAACACAAACACACAAACACACACATTCACACACGCACGCAAACACATGCACAGACTATTAAATATATGCAGGAGAGAGACAGACAGACAGAGAGAGAGAGAGAGAGAGAGAGAGAGAGAGAGAGAGAGAGAGAGGGGAGCATGAATAACAAGGACGCGCTTCAGTGAGTGGCTATTGTGCGCCCAGTACCGCTGTCAATGACGCCTGTCGCAAATCAATGACAGAAGTGACCAGTGACACACAGACAGGAGGAGTCCAGAACACAAAGGGATTAAACGGTGACCAGAAGGCCGGCCGTCAGCACTACGGGTTAATCTGAGTACTCCACTGTAACATTCCTCCAAGTGGCAGTGCTCACACAAGGTTTCAGTCATAGACTGATTTATGAAGACGGTTTATAAAGTGACTTTGACTTACACAATTAATCTAACAGCAAACGGACTCATATCGCCTGATATTGATAAGTGCAGAACTGAGCACACAAAGTTTCACTCATAGGCTGGTTTCTGAACAGGATCCATAAAGCCACTTTGTCTTTCACAATTAATGTAATAGCAAACGGGCTGATATTGCCTGATATTGGTAAGTGCAGAATTATGCATGTGGTGGCGGTGTAGCGTTATGTAGTGCTACCCTCTCCGCGCAAGTCCTTTAGGGTCTTCCTGACTCTACTCTGGGGATACTGGACTGGAAATTGGCCTTTGTTCCCATGCATAGTGCATTTGTTTGGCTACCAGATAATGGCAATAGACAAAGACCCTTAACGATGGCTCAGGAAGCAAGAGTAATCATAGGAGACAAGTATTGCCTTCGGTAATTTGATTCCATTTTCAGGCAGCGGTGTTCGGTATGTTCTTTTAAAAAAAAAGCACGACATAACAAAACTGCTATCGCTATTTTGTTTTTAATGTAGCATACTGGTTTGCATTTCAGCGTATTTCAAGCGGCATTTCACTTTAGAGTGAACGCCTTTGTGTGGGCTTTTCAAACGTGTTACACAGATTGTCCAAGAGCCCGTTGAAAGGGAGCAATTGACCGAGTGCTTGTACTTCCTGTACCCCTCCCAGTACTTCCCGTCCCCAACCGCCACCATCACATCGATACTACTGAGGACACCCTTTCTTCGTTTCTTGCAACAGCTCCCCCACCCCCTCCCCTCAAACCCCATGTCGCCACTGTTCCATTCAGCTTTCAAGGACAACGATTGGCTTGTCGAACCAATATGTAACTGTCTCTCTCACTCATTCGTCAGCAGGCCTGACTTGGGACTCGTCCCCTGACAGGCTGGAGATTCAAACGTCGGCCTTCAGCAACCCTGTGCCCCTCTGTGTCCAAATGAGCCGGTCTGATCCAGTGTGGACGTGCACAACTCTATGTTAGAAAAGGGTGAGTGGGGTTCAATAGAAACCGCGTTGGACGCCAGGTGTGCTTCATGGCTCAGATCATGCATGCATGCGTGCATGGTCAGTCATACTGGATGTTCTTCGCTAATGTGCTTTATAGCGTCTGAGGACTTCACGCAGAATGGAATGAATGTTCTTTCCTGCTTGACAGGAGCTTCTTCTGTGCAGTTGGTTCATGGACGACTGAGGGCAAACAGTGCTGAATTTCATGAGGTCTTGACACTTGTTATTTGTCCACTGCAGTGAAAATTAATATTCCGCACAACCTCGGCCGAAGTTGACACATTGAAAACGGGAGCACTTGTGAGAAGTCTTCATCCTGCGCTGACCTCGCTGCTGATGTTAACACCGAAGACTAAATAAACTTCTAGATGCGCAGTATTGTTGTGTTCTTACACCCCGAGTTTTTCGAACATAAATACTGTCAGGTTTGCTGTCTGAGTCAAGGGCGATCGTTACTGACGAAGACGGAATACAAAAATAAGGTGTTACATGTGTGATGTGCACTCCAAAGCACCCTTCCGCTCACAGGCGCTCGCAAGTAGTCAAGATCTTTGCTACTACAGGGTTAACCGTACGAGAGACTTTCTCAAGTTGCAAGCTAGTTAGGTTATGCACCACATCATGCAACGTCTTTAGTGGGTAATAATGGTTAAACATGATGTGGCGTCTGCAAGGAATGGTACGTTCTGTTGTTGCGATGTTCTTCGCCATTTGGACTGAGTGTATGATAGCGATGCAAGTGCTGTGAAGCTCCCAGTCAGCTGTGAGTATTTACTGGGGAGGGGCAGAGCTACCGACAGTTACTTACGTAATTCTAACTTAACTTTGAAGATCTGTAATCCCTTGACAGCGCCTGCGGTCCAGCTTCAGCCAGGGTCGACTGAATCCGTGCGTGAGTGACTGCATGTGTGCGTGCTTTGAAGACGCTGTGACGGTCTGTCCAACGTCTGAGGCGTCCCGCTTTGTGGAGTTCGTCATCTCATCTGGATCGAGCTCAGCCTAAGAGGGAGCGAAAAAGCGATGTCAGACCTCAGGAGCGGCGTGGAAGTCGAGATGGCCGTTCCTGGGCTTCCCTTCATTAATGACAGTCATTATGGTTTCTGTGGGCGTAAAGCAACACATTAGAAGAAGAAAGCGATGTTAACATTTATGTTGTGCTCCGCTACTGGCACTTAGAGGCGGAAATGCAGTCTGATTAGGCATGTGGTTGGCGTAGCGTAATTTGTGTTGCGTCAGCAACCAAAGTGTCCCGATTTTACGTTTTCCTTGTGCAGTATTCAGAGGTAATCCCATGCGGGAGCCGAGATACTGAGCTTCTGCTGCACATACGTCTCAACAGATGCTAATGAATCTAGCGTTATTTTGTGACCCGTGAAACCTGTTTGCTGATGACTGGTCCTGATCCAAAAAAGAATGGTGGCCAGTAACTGACCGGACTGTCGATCCATCAACTTCACGCTGATGTCCTGATCGCATTTGCTGCTTCACTGCTGTTCATGTCTGGCTTGCTTGTATGTAGTGTGTCGACCGTGCCCGCAGCCTCTGCGATTGCGATGTGGTTATTGCTGGCGTTAATTGTGTGTTAATTTCCTTCTCGCGAAAGAAACTAAAGCCAGCAAGTGAACACGATCGGTTTACGGCCTTTTGGGTCGCTGAGTAAGGACCCAGCAGCTCAGAGCTCAGGAGCTGTGTGAAAGTCGAGGTGGCCGTCCTGGGCTTTCGTCCCTAATAAGCCTACGGTTTCTGTGGACGTAAAGCAACACTTCAAGCAAGCTTGCAGCTGCTGTGTCAGGCTGTTGAGTCTGGAGGATGGTGTTTGACGTCTCCTCCTCCGGCTGTAAAGAACAGTCAGACGTACGGGTAGAGGTGGGCGAGTGGTAATGTTGACAGACGTGAATATCATCCGTGATGCTTTGAAGCAGAAAGCTCCGTCGTTCATACAGGGTGGCATCTACCCGTCGCTCGGGTTTTGGCTCGGCGTAGTGTCCGTCATCGTCCGTTTACATTGAACTTCTGTATGCATGGGAACTTCTGTATGCAGAGTCAGTGCCACAGTGCGTTTCTGTCAGCTTCGCAGCTAGCTTAATTGGCATACATAATCAGTTGTAAAAATCGCATGGTGGAGGTAGGCCGCTAGAACGGCTGACTTTGCTGTTACTGGGGCTTGCTCGTGCAGGTGAGCTGTAGGCATCCCCCAGTGAGAGACGAACACATCAACATACCTTGCACAGGTCGTAGCGTTGGAGGCCAGAGACAATAACACCAATGCCGGAGGACAGGATTTATAGCTTTCGTCCCCCCCCCCCCCCCCCCCCCCCCCCGGCGGAGATGGCGATCAAACCTCTTGCGTGTATTTTTGCACACATTACGCGACGGGCGCTCCTCGCGGCGTTTAGTTTTGTGTTGGTGGCCAACATTTGAACACCTGCATATCACTGATTCGTTGCCTCTTTGTGAGACCTTGCCATAGCCTTATGGGTAAGTATAACCGCCGAGCACCGTGCGGTATCCACAACCAGAAGTTGGGAGTTCAATGCGAAAGTTGGCAAAGTGCCCCGGAAGAAAAAGTGCACAAATAATTCATGAGCAGTTGGTAGTGACAGTTGTCATGCAAGCCTTCGGTTTTGTCACAGGGATGTGTTTCAGGCGGATTACTAATTCATCGGCTGGGAACATGAAAAGAGTGAGACAGAAAAAAGAAGATGAGTACTTTCAAGTGTTTGAGCTGTTGACACCGAACTTTTCCCGTGACCAACTAAGATAGCCATCGACGTCCAGTGCGCGAACCTCGTTTTGACCAGTCTCGATAGTCAAGCTTCACTGGACAAGCTTCTGATTGTGTACCGAGAGAAGATTTTCCCTTGATTCTGATGAGAAACCTGTGTTTGTAGACCGAGTGACGTTCGGGTCTTGGACTTCATGAGACTGAGGAGCTCATTACATTTTCTCCTTCAGTCAACGGCTAAGCTGATTGTATTGTAGTTACTCGTGCTGACGTTCATTACGAGCCAGTGTCAGATCATTCAGTCCGAGATCTCACAGCACGCGAAGGGATCAACAGGCTAGGCCAGTATGGCGGTGACGGCGAGTCCAGAGACTTGTGAGTAAGATGGATGGCGGTGACCACGCTGTGCTGTTCGCACGTGACGACGCGCTGCGTGTCAATATCCAGTGCTCACGTAGTCATCGCGTTCTGCTGGGTCGGCTTTAGGCCACCTGCCCTCTGGAACCATGGAATACTAACCTGTGTTCAGTTGCCATGGGAATGGCGCGCTGGCGCACAGGCAGTGTCGCGAAGCAGACTACGGTAGTACCTGCAAAAGTCTCTGCACTCGACTTGTTTACCTTGTGTTGTCAACGCGGTCAGAGTGTTGTCCACGAAAGTTTACCTTGTGTTGTCAACGCGGTCAGAGTGTTGTCCACGAAAGTCGTTGGTTATGGTCTGAATAGGGCATATCTGGCTGTATTGTAGCTGCTTTCGGAATGTGCTTTATGACATTCGAAGTAATCGTTCATGCAGCACGACAGAATCAAGTTTCCGATAATTAAACAGTGTGTTCTGTATAGATTTCCGCCATGGCTTTAGAATGAAGTATTTATGTGTGTAGTCCAGTTTTCGTTGGATTATATATGCCTACAGATACAACGCATCGAAACGCTGACTTGGAGTACAGATCCCAATCATGAAAAACGTAAACCATCTTGAGCCATACACGTGACGCTTTCATTTACTTGCTGAACATATTTTTGCTGAAACTACAGGCTGGCGGTTAACTTCGGTACGTGTTTTGAATTCCACATCTGGAAAAACTCTTGGAGTGGAGTTGCTGGCCATGAGTCGTCAACTTTAAAATTGATGGTGAAAAAAATGTGCCAGAAGTAATCTGACCACGTTGTGAACGTGCATCGCCCGTCAGCTGTGTCGCGTACCAACGTCACACGTCACCATGAACCCTACTGAGGATATCGTCTGGAGGAACTACCTCAGAAAGGTACTCTCTGCTCATGTCTCTGTAATCCATCCATTCATTCATCCATCCAAACCCGCCTCCATCCAGTGATTTTGAAACGTACAGTATGCGAACACATACTGAATAAGCAAACACGTTAGAGGTGTCCGGAGGGTTACTTTTGGGAAGACCATCAGAACAATTTTTGCATTAAGATGAGCAGCGATAAGAGCCATTTTAATGTTTCATTGATTACGAGGAACAAAGTCACAAACAGTGTATGAACCGCAACGTTTGAAGAGATTTGAACGAGAGCCGAAGCGTGGGGATTCAACCGAGGTTGTCCGCTTGCTAGCCTAACGCCTTACCGCTAGGCCAAACCGACTCACAGCAGCTCAGCGTCTCCTTTTGGAAGAGTCGTGGTCATATGATTCTAATAGCTGCGCAAGAGAGCACACAGGTGAGACAGAGAGAGAGAAGTATATAATTATAGGATATATTAAGCTAACCGTTTCCATTGCTAAAGAATGTGTGCTGCCGGTGCAATCGCTTCCAAGAGGAGTCTCACGAACGGGTTAAGCCAATCAGTCAGGATTTGAGCAGGACGTCCTGTGACGTCCTTCTGGCTGATGGAAACACATCGCCATGAACGTCATAATTATGACGTCACAGGGGAAGGGTTAGAGGTAGTCATGGAACATTTTGATACAGCCTAGCTGAAACAGAAGACGAATAGAGGTAGATATAGATATAATTATATTCTCTCTCTCTCTCTCTCTCTCTCCCTCCCTCCCTCCCTCCCTCCCTCTCTCTCTCTCTCTCTCTCTCTCTCTCTCTCTCTCCCTCTCTCCCCTCCCTCCCTCTCTCCGTCTTTGTGTGTGTGCGCACCTCTCTCTCGTTCGCTCTCGCACACCGTCTCTATCATTCTATGTATGTCTCTCTCTCTCAGTTTGTCTGCCCCCTTCCCCTCTCTGTCTCTCTGTTAGGGATTATTTTGCCAAACCTACTATCTTTTCATCGTCGGCTTTCTCCACGGTATCTCTCAAATCCTGCTAAAGAGGCAGACTTGAAATGGATCATTTTATTCCCTCGTGTCAGTGAACTGGTATGACGTTGTGTAACGCACACAGGTTGATTTATGTTTACATTTAGCGCTTCGGTTGCTTTATGCTACGTGCGTGTGAAGTAGGCCTGTTGGTGGGAAGGAGAAGCGGGTGATAGGACCGTGCTAATACACGCTGCACTGGCTTTATCAGTTATAATAATAATAATGTACATTTATCATGCACTCATCAACGCTCTGAGCGCTCACATGATACATATTAACCTAAATATGATATTGTATACACATGTAAAGCATAGTCCTACCAAAACTATTTACATAAAGTATTATAAAAATAAAATAAAAAAACGCACTACACACACCACACACACACACACACACACACAACACACACACCCACACACACACGCGCGCGCGCGCGCGCACACACACACCCACACACGTATACATACACGTGCGTGCAGGACGCAGCCAATAGCTAGGCGGGGAGAAAGGGGAGGAGGTGGGTGGTGGTGGTGATTAATTAATTATCGACTGTGTTGAACTTGCTTGATGAAGGCATGGACAGAGTTTGCACGTGGACTGAGGGCGCACTGAGTGGACACTAGACTGGCGGGCAGTGTGATGTCAATTTACACTGAACACAAGCATCACCCCGGCATCCGACGTGTAGAGTGCCCGGTATTAGCAGTGGCGTAAAATGAAAGGACAAACACGGTCCTTTAGCAATGGCGTAAAATGAAAGGACAGACACAGTCCTTAGCAATGCGTAAAATGAAAGGATACAGTCCTTAGCAATGGCGTGAAATTAAAGGACACAGTCCTTAGCAATGCGTAAAATGAAAGGACAAACACAGTCTATAGCAATGGCGTGAAATTAAAGGACAAACACAGTCCTTAGCATTCGCGTAAAATGAAAGGACAAACACGGCCCTTAGCAATGGCGTAAAATGAAAGGACAAACACGGTCCTTAGCAATGGCGTAAAATGAAAGACACAGTCCTTAGCAATGGCGTAAAATGAAAGACACAGTCCTTAGCAATGGCGAAAAGTGAAAAGACAGACACAATCCCTTCGCAGTGACATAAGCAGCAAAGACAAGCAATGCCCATAGCAACGACGAAAGGTACGAAGACAAACGGTGCTCAGCAATGACGAAAAGTACAGTGGCTGATGTTTGTGTGTCTTCCCTTTAATTGTTCCCTCCCATGACTGCAGTGATTGTTGTGTGTGTGTCTGTTGTTCCCTTTAATTGTTCCCTCCCATGACTGCAGTGATTGTTGTGTGTGTGTGTCTGTTGTTCCCTTTAATTGCTCCCTCCCATGACTGCAGTGTTTGTTGTGTGTGTGTCTGTTGTTCCCTTTAATTGCTCCCTCCCATGACTGCAGTGATTGTTGTGTGTGTGTCTGTTGTTCCCTTTAATTGCTCCCTCCATGACTGCAGTGATTGTTGTGTGTGTGTCTGTTGTTCCCTTTAATTGCTCCCTCCCATGACTGCAGTGATTGTTGTGTGTGTGTCTGTTGTTCCCTGTAATTGCTCCCTCCTATGACTGTAGTGTTGTGTGTGTGTCTGTTGTTCCATTTAATTGCTCCCTCCTATGACTGTAGTGGTGTGTGTGTGTGTGTGTGTGTGTGTGTGTGTGTGTGTGTGTGTGTGTGTGTGTGTGTGGTGTGTGTGTGTTGTTCCCTTTAATTGCGCCCTCCCGTGACTGCAGTGTTGTGTGTGTGTCTGTTCTATTTAATTGCTCCCTCCCATGACTGCAGTGTTGTGTGTGTGTCTGTTGTTCCCTTTAATTACTCAGATTGCTGTGATTGTTGTTTGTGTGTATGTTGTTCCCTTTAATTGCTCCATCCCATCGCCTACAGTGATTGTTGTTTGTGGGTCTATTGTTTCCTTTAATTGCTCCCTCCCATGACTGCAGTGTTGTTTGTGGGTCTTTTGTTCCCTTTAATTGCTCCCTCCCATGACTGCAGTGTGTTTGTGGGTCTGTTGTTCCCTTTAATTGCTCCCTCCCATGACTGCAGTATTGTTTGTGGGTCTGTTGTTCCCTTTAATTGCTCCCTCCCATGACTGCAGTGTTGTTTGTGGGTCTGTTGTTCCGTTTAATTGCTCCCTCCCATGACTGCAGTGTTGTGTGTGGGTCTGTTGTTCCTTTAATTGCTCCTCCCATGACTGCAGTGTTGTGTGTGGGTCTGTTGTTCCCTCTAATTGCTCCCCTCTCATTACTGCAGTGATGGTTATTTGTGGGTCTGTTGTTTGCTCAAATTGCTCACTCCTATGACTTCAGTGACTGTTGTGCGTGAGTCTGTTGTTCCCTTTTGCCGCCCCCCCCCACCACCCCCCCCCCCCCCCACAAACACACACACACACACTCCCGCCCCCTCCTTGTTACAAGATACAGTACGTGGCAGTTGTTTGTGGATGTTTTCTCTAGTTCCCTCCCTTGCCCTGCCCTCGCGTGTAAGCACAGTAGCTAGAGTACCACTGAAGTGCACAAGAGCATCATATGTATGTGCACAAGTATTACACGCCGTCACTCCCGGCGAACTCTTGGAATGAACCTGTCAGCGGATTTCCATGTCACATTTTTACAGGTAGCTAGGTCTCAGTCAAACCTAGCTAGCAGTACCGTAGCAGCCGCCAGTTCTATACTGTCCGTAGCCATTATTTCACTCTATCAGAAGGAAACACTTCGCTTCTACGGGAGAATCCTTTAGCGTACGACCTGCGATAGTGGAGCCCGGCAACGACTGGCTTATCGCTGTGTTGTGTCATCATCGTCTGACAGAGGGGAGGATAATCGGGTGAAGAACTAATCCAATTCAGTGTGATAGCAGTGATTAATCAGTCCGCTGTAGCTGATCGGCGGACCTTTTTTTTGGTGAGGCTGCCAGTGTGTGTGTGTGTGTGTGTGTGTGTGTGTGTGTGTGTGTGTGTGTGAGAGAGAGAGAGAAGAGAGAGAGAGAGAGAGAGAGAGAGAGAGAGAGAGAGACAGACAGACAGACAGACAGACAGACAGACAGAGTGCATACATTTGTGAATAGACAGTTTTCACACACACAGACGCAAGCGCAAGCGCATGCAAGCGTGCGCGCATATACACACACAGAGACATGCAGACGTGCACGCGTACACACACTGACACACGCACATACAGATGTTCACGCGTACAAACACACACACCGTGGGCTCACACACATGGAATCTGCACCTCACGTTCAGCTCGTAATACTGAAACTCAAAACAATGGATCGAGACAAAGGGGGGGCAATGTTTGTCCAACTTCCCTCCACCCTTCACTCTTTGCCTCCCTTTACCGAAAGTCTCGTCGAGCGCTGCTCATGGTCGTAACCGCAGTTTTATTGAAGAATGGGGCTGAGTAATAAAGAAGGCTATGTGAGATGTACAGCTGGTATTCAGTCACAAAGTTAGTGGTCAAGAGGCTGTCTTGCAGCACACACACACACACACACACACACACACACACACACACACACACACACACACACACACACACACACACACTCTCTCTCTCTCTCTCTCTCTGACTGACTGTCTGTGTGTGTGTGGTCTCTCTCTTTTTCTTTTTTATTCATCTCTGTTCGCTTTTTTTTCTTTTCTTATAATATCACTGTTTATTATTATTATTACTAAGTTTATTATTTAAGTTCTAAGTTATTATTACAATGTTTTATTATTATTACTATATTTTGTTGTACCACTTGGTTGTGTTGTAATTGTATCAAGGACAGGTTGCCCGAAAGGCATTTGTGCCTAAACTTTATCCTTGCGTAATAAATTTCAGTCAGTTAGTCAGTTACTCTCTCTCTCTCTCTCTCTCTCTCTCTCTCTCTCTCTCTTCTCTCTCTCTCTCTCTCTCTCTCCTACAATCCTTGGAAAATAAAGTTTTCGAGTTTCTCTCTCTCTCTCTCTCTCTCTCTCTCTCTCTCTCTCTCTCTCTCCTCTCTCTCTCTCTCTCTCTCCGGTTCATTCTACTGCGTTAACAAGAAGTAGTTCAGTGTGTTCTGAACAGTGATTGGACTGTTGACGTTTTGTCCCGATGGCATCGGGATTAGAGTGGGCACAAGTAAACCGGCCATCGTCGTTCAGCTCAACGCTTCATCGTCAACGTTGAGGGGTGGGTTGAGGGTGGGTTGGGAGTGGGGGGTGGGGGGGGGGTGGGGGCGGCGTCTGGCACTGTGATGGCCGCACATGATCGCGTGCTGGCATGGATGCATGGCTGGCGGATGACAACAATGCAGGAAAACAAGGCTCCTTCTATGGGTATTGTCCAAATCTACTTTGCCGCTGTGTTTGTTATTGATCCGTGTATTATGGTTTTCTGTGGAAACGCCCCTTTACACAGCTGTAATTTTCGTCATGATCTGATGGTAATTGCAAAAACTAAGTTGTTTCGAAAAGTGCTGAGGCATGTACATGTCTGGTGTGTGTGTGTGCGTGCGTGCGTGCGTGCGTGCGTGCGTGCGTGCGTGCGTGCGTGCGTGCGTGCGTGCGTGCGTGCGTGCGTGTGTGTGTGTGTGTGTGTGTGTGTGTGTGTGTGTGTGTGTGTGTGTGTGTGTGTGTGTGTGTGTGTGTGTGTGCATGCGTGTTTGGGTGGAGGGGGTGGGGGGTGCGGCTGTATCTCTTTGAAAACTGATTTTTCTTTTCCCTAGAAATGGAGTGAAGTCTTTGAGAAATCTTTACCCCCCCCCCCCCTCCCTCTCCCCCTTTTGGCTTGAGAGGGCGCACTGGGTGGGTGCGTGAAATTGGTGGACGAGAGAGAAATGCAAAGAAAGCACG
>OY757542.1:3487641-3543017 GCA_963584105.1 Alviniconcha strummeri
GGTCTCCTCTATGGCAGGCTCCTCCTGCTCGGTTTGTACTCCTCCTGGTGGTGGCGCCGTTTCTGACGGAGAAAGCACTGGCGTCGTTTGTTTAACAGTGAGTTTTTCTTTCTTGCGCTCCTTTTTGTTCTTCTTGTCCTCTTTGGGCTTTGGGGCGGTGGCAGCGGCCTGCGAGGCGGGAGACTTATCTTTGGCGGAGAACTCCACTTTCCACGAGAACAGTTTCACGCGACCTTTCTCGTGGTCCGAGTCGTCTGAGGCTGCTGCTGCTGCTTTCTTTTTGGACTTCAGCTCCTTCTCTTTGGCTTTCTGCTCCTTCTTCTTGGCTTTGGCGGCTTTCTCTTCCGCTTTTTTGTCACCTTTGATTTTGATCATTTTCTTGGGAATGATTTCTTTTTCTTTGGACTTGGCGGGTTTCTTGTCTTCCTTCACTTCGGTGTTTGCTTCCGGCGGATCCGGAACTACTGGCGTCTCACATTTTGACTTAAAAAAATCGTTCCTTTCTTCAACTTCCGGCTCACAAACTTTGTCAGTTGTCTTAACAACGTCTACGGTTTGATGATCTGGCTTCGTTTCCGGTTGAGGATTGGTTTGGGCCGGGTAAACGCACGGTTTGGGTTTGATTTCGGAACCGCTATCAGCTTGGCCTTCGACCAGCTTTGATTGAGACTCCTTGGGCTCTGCGTCCGCTACGGTAAATCCCATGCTGAACAGCACGTTTTCTAGCGGACTTTTCGGTGACTCGAGAGCGGAAGAACTCCTCCGGGGCTGTTCCACGCCGTCTGCTTTCGGGGGCGTTGCAGGACCCAGCTTTGCTGACGGAGCGGATGAAGACGTTGGCGACAGTTTGGGGGTCGCCTGCAGGCGTCACGCCGTTGAAGGAGGAACTCAGCCTGGCGGGTTTGGCGGGCACTTTGGGTTTCTCGGGCTTAGTCTCTTGCCGAGGTGCTTCCAGCGTGACTGCTTTTCCAGCCGTCAACGGTTTCTCAGACAACGGCGGTTTGGCTGACACGGCTGGTTTGGAGAAAGACACGCGCACCGAGCTGTCGCGGACGTTTAGCGTGACGTTTCTCCTGGGGCTGTCCGACTTGTCCGAGGAGTTGTCCGACCTCGCTGGGGATAAATCCGACTTCTCCGGCTCTGTAAACGTCACGGTTTTGGGTCCGTCGGACGTGCGACTGCCGCTCTGACTTCTCCGGCTGCAGCCGTCTGCCCGGACTAAGCTGGACTCCGACGGAAGGGTCTGGGGTTTCGGCACTTCCTCAAAGTCAGGTTCGCTTGCCAGTGGGAGGGTCTGGGACTTCGGCACATTCGCCGACTGACGCTGGGCCGCCTTGCTGTCGTCTCTGACACTGAATCGCTGAGCTTTTGTCTTGAACACCACCAGCCGTTGGTCGCCGTTTTTCGCTGGTCTGTGAGCCGCGATGTCAGACTCGCTCTTGGCTCGGACAACGGCGTCCACGGGACTTCCTCCTCCACCACGACTACCACTTCCTCCTCCTCCCATTCTGCGAGGCTTCGTGAGGCTTGTCGTCAAGATGAGAGTCCTTGCCCTTCTTTACAATGGACACCTCGTCCCCGTCCACGCTGGAACCGACCCCAGCGTCCGGGGCCGGGGCCGGGTCCTTTCTCTCCACGTCACCGTCCAAGGACGTGTCCTCCTCCCGGGCCCCGCTCCCGGTCCAGCGAGCTGCCCATCCTGGACCTGTGCAGGATGCGCCAGGGTCTGGGCTGCACCAGAGTCCTCCTCGCCGCCGTGCTGCTGCCGCTGCAGCTGCCTCCCACCGTGGACAAGGATCGGGGAGCGGAGGCAGAGGAGACTGAGGAGGAGGCTGAGGACAAGGAGGTGGTGGAGGTGCGCGAGAAGTCCGGGTCCGCGGCGCTGCACGACAGAGGGCGCTGTCGGACGGGCGCTGATGACGCCAGTTCCGCTGGTGCCTGTTGCTGCTGCTGCTGCTGCTGCTGCAGTGGCGAGCCGCTGCTAGTGAGACTGCTCGCCATTCTGCTCGAACAGCGGGTATGC
The DNA here is from genome assembly GCA_963584105.1 of Alviniconcha strummeri. Lineage (NCBI taxonomy): Eukaryota > Metazoa > Mollusca > Gastropoda > Provannidae > Alviniconcha > Alviniconcha strummeri. The sequence goes on from OY757542.1 coordinate 3,489,665, forward strand.
GAGGCCGTGCGAAGCGAGGTAAAGGATACTGCAGGTGTCGACCAGCATCACAGCACACGGGGTCACAGCGTGTGTTTGTGTGGGTGTAGGGGGGTTGGGGGTCAGAGCTGACCTCGACGAACGGCGCTAACAGTGTCCTGGGCTGTGAGGTCAGGTTTCCACAGACCCTTCAGCTCACTTTTCCTTTCGCCCGCACCACAACCGATCCGGCTACACACAAATACGACAATATATAAAAAGAGAGTCTCTCGACGTGGTCGTAAACGCTTCCACAGAGGAGCAAGTCCAGCCGTACGCATTAGAACTCACCGCACCATACGCGTCAGTGTAAAGTTCAGTCGTGCACGCACTCACAAAGGATAGGTTCAAACGCAGAATCTCCTCCCGGGTCAGTAAACATGCAGCGGTACATTTCTGGCGGAATCAGAAAGACACAAAGGCGGTTCAGTGGGCACGTTTCGGTCCCCCACGAAGTCCACAGCAAATACAATTGTTGGCTGGTTGTCTGTCGGCGTAGTCAACCGAAGTTTTTCAAGTCAGTCACCAACACAGAAGCAACAGGTAAGCTGACTGCTGCACGAAGTTGTGTCACACTTTTGGGCGAAGGCGTGGGTATACTACACCACCGGCAAGTGTACTATCCAGTCCGCATGACCTTCTCACAGATTTGGACTCCCCGTTAGTTTGTAAGCCAGCGTTACGCACGAACAATGGCGCCTGTAATGTCCACAGAAAGGCACACGTCTCCCGTCTCTAGACCCATCCAGCGGGGGCAGACAGAGAAAGAGGGAGAAGGGCAGCGGGAAAAAATCGTACTCCGTTTCCTGGTAGGTGGTTTTATGCCCAACAATGGCTGACTGTCATCCCTCATGCTTTAGACTCCTCCCCCGACTCACACAACGCCGTCACCCCCCTCCTTATCTGTCACTAGAGGGGAGGGGGTAGAGAGGAAGAAAGCGTGTGGGGTTTGGCGGAGGGGGGTGAGGAGGGGGGGTGGGGGTAAGAAAACTACAAACGACGTGGAGACACATCCCAGAGGGCCAAGCCGAGAGCACACGAAGCGCCTGGTCCGAAGCAAAACAGAAACCCGTGCAACGTTTACTCATACACGGAACGTAAACAGAGTATTACTCTGCATGGGGCATGGCGGCACGGGGATCCGGCACAGCCACGAAGAATGAGAATAGGTTTCCTCAAAGAGTGTCCCGGTGCAGTGTTGCGACCCTGTCTGCACTGATCGACGTACGTCACCGCTTAGCCGGATCGCAGCTTCGACCTGGACCGCAATGAATGTCCCGTACACTTCAGATAATGCTGATCCCGCTGTCTGACACGCACGAGGCATGCACACACACGCGCACGCACGCACGCACGCACGCACACACACACACACACGCACGCACGCACGCACGCACATACACCCGCCCGCCCGCCCGCCCACCCACACCAAAACAAATGAATGACTAACTGAATGAACACAAATATAACATATACAAGAGAGAACTGTCACGAATCTCTGAGGCGCTGGAATCCCCCGTGATCAAAATATAACGTCATTCAAGTCCTTTGAACCTCGGTTAACCTGGCTAAGCTGAAGCTTGAGATGCAGAGCATCTGAACGATTCCACTGAACAAGCTACTTCATCGATCACGTTAGAAGGGGAGAAGGTCGTCGCATCCCTGCTTGGAACGACGAGAAAGAGAAAAACAAAACAAAAACCACACTCTTCTGGCGACAATAGAACTGAGATCCTCCTTGCATTTAGCCTACACAATAATAACCCAAAACAGCTCCCGTGCCCGCGGAGTGACAGAGATTAAGGCGAGTCGCACCCGATGAGTCCATTCCCAAGAAGTCCTCAAGCATTGGTGTTTAGCGAGACAGAATGTAACCTGGCTGACCGAGTCACACACATCCTGTTTCGGCACTGAATGCTGTATTCACTGAACGCTGTATTCAATCCAATGAAACTGTGTACTCACTCACACACACTGCGGTTGACAATGAAAAAACATCCATGTGACCTCAGAAGAATCGAACTAAGAACAAACGAAGGTGGAGACACCGAAGACGACCAGATCCTCGTCCTCCACTGTAACGGATCACGAGGGGACTTGGCGGGGAGAGTACGTCCGAGTGTCCATCTGCTGTGGGCAGCGTAGCGTGTCCCCCAAACGTCAGTGTCCAGCGACAGGCGGGCAAGTGAGCGGGCGTTGGGCGCAGTTGCCAGCTGGATAATGAATCGTCGCCACTTGCTTGTCAAAGGGTCTCCTGGCTGATTTGACAGCCACACACGCTCTCCCTTGTGTGTGCGTGTGTCTCTCTCGCCACACGGCTACTGCGGTAGTCGCCAGCACCGCCGGCGCTTTAACAGCTCTCTCTCTCTCTCTCTCTCTCTCTCTCTCTCTCTCTCTCTCTCTCTCTCTCTCTCTCTCTCTCTCTCTCTCTGCGCTTGCTCTATCTCTGTTTCTCTCCGCCAACTATTCCTCCTGTCTTTCTCCCTGTCAGTCAGTCTCTTACCCCCCCCCCCCCCCCCCCCCCCCCGTCTTTGTCTTGTCTGTCTACTCTGTCTCTCACTCAGTCTCCCCCCCCCTCTTCCCCCCCCCCCCCCACCCAACATCTCCTTTTCTTTCCTGCTCCGCCTCTCTCTCTCTCTCCTTCTCTCTCTCCTGTCTCCTTCCCACTCACACCCCCACCCCCCTCCGTCTGTCTCTCCTGTCTCCTCTCTGTCATTCAGCCAGTCTAGTCCCGACCCGAGCGAGCCCCACGGTTTGACACTCCAGCCTACGTGTGCTTCGGGCCATCCGCCCCCTCGACAAGGTCCAGCGGTTGAGGTTTTAATACTACTGGTTGATGGCCAGCAACTGTCACCAGCGATCGGAGAGTACGTGACACCTCTCCCCACCCTGTCAGTATACAGAGGGACGGAGAGAGACCGACGCTCTTTTGTCCATTTCCGGTCAGTTCAAAGTGGGCACTGATTGCCCAACCCGTATGTGCCGAGACCAACAGTGTGTGCGTGTGCATGGTGAAGTTGTTGTTGTTGAAGTGTCGCTTTACGTCCACAGAAACCGTAGGCTTATTAGGGATGGGAGCCCAGGACGGCCACCTCGACTTTCACACAGCTCCTGAACTCTGTACTGTGCAGGAAACAGTAAATTTATGACAGAAAGGACAGCGTCGTTTAATTTGAACAGGGCTTGCTCTTCCTCAAATAGCACGGCTAACGTCCAGTTCATTTCAACACTGACTCAAGCTTGCTTTCCATTTCTGTTAGAATTCGAGGCGAGCGACAGCATATATAAACAAGGTCAATAATACACCTTGTTTTCAAATTTATTCTAGGAAGCAGTTGTCTTTCCACCTCCCCTCAATGCATATATATATATCAACACTGCGTAATCAAGACATGCACCTCAAATTTCTGATGGCTTAGTACCGTAGTTTCGCAGTCACAACATACTTACCCGAGTGGAAGAATGAGAGTCATGGTATAAAATTTCGTACAACACTATACTTCTACGACTTAACGGGTGCTCCAGGTTTCGTCTCACACACTGATATCAAATCTCTTGAGTCGCTGTATCTGATGTGTAATCTGTGTGCACACTGTCGGTCGGTCGGAACTAAAGCCCCGTAAGACACTTAGGCTCAGTCACCACTGCGCTCGGTTTGAATCCATGGCACGGAATTTATTTATATAAACGAAACACACAGGGGTCACTGAACTCACTATCTCCTTCGCGAAACGGGTGATGGACGGAGAGGTGAACAGTCCACACCTGTACCTGTGTTCTTGCCGACGGTACCGGCAGTGCCTGCCAGGCAGTACCACAACTGTTACTGATTCCATCTTGTTTCTCCCCTCAGCTCATTTCAGACAGGTACATATATATACAGTAGTGTGTGTGTGTGTGTGTGTGTGTGTGTGTGTGTGTGTGTGTGTGTGTGTGTGTGTGTGTGTGTGTACACAGCCAAAGGACCCACAGCGGTTACTTTCAGATAAAGCGCGCATTATTCGAACATGTTTTCAATGCGCCTGTTATAACCAAAACAGAAGTAGCGCTCGAGCAGAATAGTCCATTATGCTAACATCCCGCCAACTGAGGCAGACGGCGGAGGTGGGGTGGAGGGTCGGGGTGAGGGGTAAGGGGGCCGACTTTAGACCTTTCCTAAACCCTGTAACAGCTTTGCTCCTGTTGTGATCAACACGTTCAGCGGACTTTCGCCGCCAACTACCCCCTTCCACTCCCCTCCCCTCCCGTCCTCGCCCCTTCCACCCGATTTGATCCGTTCCGCGATAGAACGTACGCGACCACATGCAAAGCACTCTCCGCAGGTGTCCCACGAAGACGTTTGAGATAACTTTGAACAGTCTCCTAAGCGTTGTGACACGCTCAATTCGCTCGATCCTCCAACCTCAATCAGCTAACCTGGACTCTGCGCTGGGGTGACTGTGGGAAAGTGAACGTGTCGACCAGAAGAAAGTCCCTGCGGTGTGGCGTCTACGTACGGTTTGCATACAGATACGAGGAGCAAGCACCTGGCACAGCAAAAAGGCTCAAGCGAGTGACTGGGGTGAGTCACAGCCGGCAAAAGCAGCGAAAGATGTATCACCTATCAAGCAGCGTCGGGCACATCGCCTCCCGGTGCGAAGCGAAGACAGCGAGCAGACTGACATTGGGGACATATCCAGAAGTTTCCAGCTGTATCCTTGCACTGTTGACAGTGACACACACCGACACACTCTCACACACAGCCCGTGGGGGCTGACTTTGCACAGTGCTCCGGCCGCGCATGCTATAATGTCACGGTGTGTTAGAACTTCTTTCTCTACCTGAACGCGTCCTGCCACGCGTGCAGTCTAGTCAGTCACAGCAGTCGCCTGGGCTATTCCGCCGCAGGATGGGTGACGGGGAAATTGTGCAGCTCGCTCCCATCGACAGAGCCAGCACACAACAACAGCCCGAGAGCACACCGCTCTTTACGGCAAAGCAGTCCTGGAATCGATGCAAATGTGTAGTGGCACACTTTAGACAGGCAGCTAGGCCTGGTCGATCTTCAGTTTTAATAAAGTGAGGTGGTTTAGAAATGGGGTGGTTTCGAAACTACAGAGCTGGGGTGGTTTAGAAACCACAGAAAGATGTGGGACGGTTTAGAAGCAATAGAAGTAGGGCGGTTTAGAAACCACTACCATAGAAGTGGGACGGGTTGGAAACCACAGAAAGGGGGTTGAAACCACAGAAGTGGGGTGGTTTAGAAACCACAAAAGTGGGGTGGTTTAGAAACCATTACCATGGAAGTGGTACGGTTTAGAAACCACAGAATTGGGTTGGGGGTTACAAACCACAGCAATGGGGTGGTTTAGAAACCACAGAAAGCTGTGGGGTGGTTTACAAACCACAGAAGTGGGGCAGTTTAGATACCATTACCATGGACTTGGGACGGTTTGGAAACCACAGAAGGGGGGGGGGGGGTGAAACCACAGAAGTGGGGTGGTTTAGAAACCACAGAAGTGGGGTGGTTTAGAAACCATTACTATGAAAGTGCGACGGTTTAGAAACCACAGAAGTGGGGCGGTTAAGAAGCAACAGAAGTAGGGTGGTTTAGAAACCATTACCATGGAAGTGGGACGGTTTACAAACCACAGAAGGGGGGCGCGGGGGGTTGGGGGAGAGAGAAACCACAGAAGTGGGATGGTTTAGAAACCATTACCATAGAAAAGGGGCGGTATAGAAATGATGTTAAGTGAGCCGGTTTGGCCCAGCAGTAAGGCGTTATAGGCTGGAAAGCAGACGACTTCGGTTCGGTTCCACGCTTCGTCTCTCCTTTCTCCTCGAAAGTTGTGGTTTATGAAGACTGTCTTTGTGATTTTGCCCCTCATAATGAATGAAACATTAAAACGGCTCTCACCGTTGCCCATCTTTGTGCAGGAATCGTTCTGGTGGTGACAGTGTAGTGTTAGCTATAGTTTTCCTCTTTCTCCATCTCCTGGGATCTCGATTCCCGTCAGTAGCTCTCAAGAGAAAACTCAGTGTTAAACAAGTCTGCCAAACGAACGTAACGGTTTTAAACAGAGGTGGTTTTACAAACGATGACAGTGGATAAGAAGCGCTAGAAGTGAGGGGACTGAGTGTGTGTGTGTGTGTGTGTGTGTGTGTGTGTGTGTGTGTGTGTGTGTGTGTGTGTGTGTGTGTGTTTTGGGGGGTGAGTTTTCTTTTAATTGTTATTATCAAAGTGAGGTGGTCCAAAAAGGACCCGTCGAGTTTTGGTGTTGTCATTATCTCCGATGCTGCAAGCTCAGTCTCTGCCGCAGCGAGTGATGGACTTCAGATTCTCTATGGATCATTAACTTTCCTCTGGCCGTAGGCCTGAATACAAAGACACAGTCGCACTGTCCCTAATGTGTCAGCCCACACAGTCGTATTGTCCCTAATGTGTCAGCCCACACAGTCGTATTGTCCCTAATGTGTCAGCCCACACAGTCGTATTGTCCCTAATGTGTCAGCCCACACAGTCGTATTGTCCCTAATGTGTCAGCCCACACAGTCGTATTGTCCCTAATGTGTCAGCCCACACAGTCGCATTGTCCTTAATGTGTCAGCCCACACAGTCGCATTGTCCCTAATATGTCAGCCCGACACAGTCGCATTGTCCCTAATATGTCAGCCCGACACAGTCGCATTGTCCCTAATATGTCAGCCCGACATCTGAGGGCATTTACGCCCCACCTCATCACACAGTCGCATTGTCCCTAATATGTCAGCCCGACATTTGAGGGCATTAATTAAGCCCCACATCATCACACAGTCGTATTGTTCCTAATGTGTCAGCCCACACAGTCGCATTGTCCCTAATATGTCAGCCCACACAGTCGCATTGTCCCTAATATGTCAGCCCACACAGTCGCATTGTCCCTAATATGTCAGCCCGACATCTGAGGACATGAAGTCCCACATCATCACACAGTCGCACAAGTGTCATATGGAAGACGAAGAAAGGAGAGAGAGCGGGGCACTTTAGTTTGGAGGCTGAAGTTGCAATCTTAATGGCAAATTGTTCTTGTTGTTGTTAAGGATGCAATATGTACTTCATGTGTCAGACAGAATCGTGTGCGTGCGTGCGTGCGTGCGTGCGTGTGTGTGTGTGTGTGTGTGTGTGTGTGTGTGTGTGTGTGTGTGTGTGTGTGTGCGTGCGTGCGTGCGTGCGTGCGTGCGTGCGTGCGTGCGTGCGTGCGTGTGTGTGTGTGCGTGCGGTTCGGTGACAAACTGTAACAGCACACGAACATCACACGCCAAAAGACCAGCGCACTCCACGTGCTCACTGAAATGACTCCTTTCGGTGCCTCAACATCACTGTCACTTTGGCCGCAACTTGACATTAAAACGGGTGATGGCTAGACCACTCCCCGCACGCATCGAGTGTTTTGGAGCGGTTTCTGTCTGGCGCAAAACGGCCGAGCCGTGGAAATCGTCACTGCATGTTCCAGCCGCTCCATCAACTTGCCACCGTCGTGGAGTGTCACCACAATGACATGACCGGCTGGTTGGTTAAACCTGTTTCACACCGAGTTGTCTCCGAAGAGGTACAGGCGGGGACCGAGATCCCAGGAGGTGGCGGAAAAGGGATACTGTATTTATACCTCACACCACACTGTCACCACCAGAATGACTCCACTTGATTAGGGTGCATGAGCAGCCATGAGACGTTTCATTAATTGTGGGAGACAAAGTCACAAAGTCCACAAACCACAACTTTTGAAGCGAGAGGACAGCCGAAGCGGAATCGAAGCGAGGTCCTGCTTACCCGTGGTGGACACCCCTTTTATTGCTACACGGGCGAAACTGTGTTAAACCACTATTGATGCTGTTCGGGTTCGAGTTCAGTGTTGCTTTCCGGACCGTACGGGCTGTTATGGATAGGGAACCCAGGACGTCCACCTCCACTTCCACACGGTTTCTGAGCTCTTACGCAGTTCTTTCTACCCGATGCCTTTTGACCCATCAATGATGCGGCAGCTGCCGGGCTATGGGTGTGGTATGCGTGGTGTGAGGCACCCGACGTCTTTATTTTCCTGTGTCTGTGAACATCTTCCGAGTGTGATCCATCTCTGAGTAAGTAACCTGGTGTTTTACGCCCAGTCAACCAGTACGGTTATATCAGGGCCATGGCCGCATGGTTAGTAAGTAACTTGGTGTTTTACGCCCAGTCAACCAGAACGGTTATACCAGGGCGAGATCTGTGAACAAGCTCCACACAGGTGTCGGGTGTCTGGTTTAAACAATTTTTATTAATACAAGAAGCACACCAACAGACAATAACAGAATAGTTTCCGGAGCGTCAAACAAGTTAACTTTTACGAGACGCTCCAAATGACATAATATATAATGTGGTGGGTAGGCTAACAATTGATTTTCAACGAGAGAGAGAGAGAGAGGAAAGGTGGGAAGGAAAAAGAGAAGGAATGTAGAGACTGAGAAGAGGCACAGCGTTTTGGTTAGGGTTCGGTCGCGTCTGGATTTGTCGGGTGTCGGCAGCGCAAGCTGGGGTATAATTATAGACAAGGAGACACCCTTCATTTTAGACAACTTACCGTATCAAACACGGAACCTTCAGTTTAGATTGCATGACGCATCAAACACTAAACCTTTCTATTTAGTCTGCATGCCGCACCAAACACTAAACCTTTGTGTTAAGTCTGCATGTCGCATCAAACACTAACCCGTCTATTTAGTCTGCATGCCGCATTAAACACTCAACCTTTCCATTTAGTCTGCATGCCGTATCAAACACTCAACCTTTCTAGTCAGACTGCATGCCGCATCAAATACTAAACCTTTCTATTTAGTCTGCATGCCGCATCAAACACTAAACCTTTCTATTTAGTCTGCATGCCGCATCAAACACTAAACCTTTCTATTTAGTCTGCATGCCGCAAAAAAACACTCAACCTTTCTATTTAGTCTGCATGCCGCAAAAAACACTAAACCTTTCTATTTAGTCTGCATGCCGCAAAAAACACTAAACCTTTCTATTTAGTCTGCATGCCGCATCAAACACTAAACCTATTTAGTCTGCATGCCGCATCAAACACTAAACCTTTCTATTTAGTCTGCATGCCGCATCAAACACTATTTCTTTCTATTTAGTCTGCATGCCGCAAAAACACTAAACCTTTCTATTTAGTCTGCATGCCGCATCAAACACTAAACCTTTCTATTTAGTCTGCATGCCGCATCAAACACCAAACCTTTCTATTTAGTCTGCATGCCGCATAAAACACTAAACCTTTCTGTTTATTCCGCATGCCGCATCGAACACTAAACCCTTCTATTTAGACAATCAACCCTTCTATTCAGACAATCAGTCCTTCTATTCAGATAATCAACCCTTCTCTTCAGACAATCAACCCTTCTATTCAGACAATCAGCCCTTCTCTTCAGACAATCAACCCTTCTCTTCAGACGCAGCCCTTCTCTTCAGACAATCAACCCTTCTCTTCAGACAATCAGCCCTTCTCTTCAGACGCAGCCCTTCTCTTCAGACAATCAACCCTTCTATTCAGACAATCAACCCTTCTATTCAGACAATCAACCCTTCTATTCAATCAGCCCTTCTATTCAGACAATCAACCGAGGCCTAGAGCGCCCATGCTGACTCAACAAACAAGGGACTTAATCAGCACTCTCAAGACGCCACACAAACAGAACAAGAAAGACCTTAGTTGCCTACGGTGACTTCCCCCTGACAAACGAGTAAATACAAGGTACATATAAACTCCACCAGAGGTACATCCTCAAAGGTACAGCCTCATCCTTCTATTTACACAACATGCTGCATCAAACCACGAAACGCTTCTATTTCGACGACTTGCCGCATCAAACAACGAAACGCTGCCCCGTGACGTTGTGGAATGTGGAATCATAAAGACCGAGAGCTCATACGGTTTCCTCTTCTTCAGCAGGCACCAGTAACGTTGCAACCAACGCCAACACCTGACCTCAGAGTTAACCGGCACCACGACCAGTACGCGCACAGAGCGTGTCAATTAATACACTCGGAGACACTAGGCAGCAACATGTATCCCACCTGAAGTGTCCAACGAACTCCCCTGCTACCAGACTCTCCATATAGACACACGTACATGACGGATGCGCACGGGCAAGCTGCTGGAATGGTATCGATTGTTCTGCATACTTTACAACACGAGGATTACTTAGCCTCCGTTGTGGGGATGAGTGAAGAAAACAGGTGTACTGTTGTAGCACACTCCGAGCTTCGCTTTCCGGCACCTTCCTCCAAGGATGTCGTAAACCAGTGCTTGGAGTTTAATGTTGTAGCATACTCAGAGCATCGCTTTCCGGCACCTTCCTCCGAGGATGCACACACACACACACACACACACACACACACACACACACACACACACACACACACACACACACACACACACACACGATTTCCATGTTAGCACAAGTGTCTCGCAAACCGAAGATTGATCCAAATGACGAACGTTACTGGAGAGAAAGAAAAGCTCTCGCTCGCTCTCTCTCTCTCTCTCTCTCTCTCTCTCTCTCTCTCTCTCTCTCTCTCGTATTTTTTTTTTTTTTTTTTACTGATGCTGTATTTGTCTATATCCTTCTGTAATAATATTTCACTGTGACTGTCTTGGTTATTAGTAGTATTGTAGCAACGGCAGATATGTGAGTCGGCCTTTGTGCTAATACCTTTACCGTTGAGAAATAAAATTCAATCAATCAATCAATCAATCAATCAATCAATCTCTCTCTCTCTCTCTCTCTCTCTCTCTCTCTCTCTCTCTCTCTCTCTCTCTCTCTCTCTCACACACACACACACACACACACACACACACACACACACACACACACACACACATATTTCATGTTAGCACAAGCGTATCACAAACAGGTCCGGACATGAGCCATTTATAAAGTACTCTCCACTGCGGAACACAGTTGTCGTCGCTGAGATCCAGCAAAGGCTAACAGCTAGGCCACTATGCCACGCACTCGGCAGCGGAGAACAATGTACAGTAATTTCAAAGGTAATTTCCGGGTCATCGTGACCCCGTTGCTGACATTAACCTCTTCCTTCATTGTTTTCTGCATGCATGAACGCCATACGCCGGGCAATAAAATTGTGAAATTCGAAATATTTTAGCTTTTAATTAGCAGGAGAAAGGATCTGCATTGGGCTTGCCACACACCCGGAAGATTTTCCGTTTGCAAGCTTATGTGTGCACGGTCCAGTTCCAGTGCACGGTCCAGTGCACGGTCCAGTTCCAGTGCACGGTCTAGTTCCAGTGCACGGTCCAGTTCGGCAGTGAAGGGTGCCCTGATATGTCAACCCAGCATCCGAGGACATTAAGCCCCACATCATCATCAGCGAAGGGGTCAGTCGACGTTCATTCAATGCCAGATAGCCGGTGTGGCTGCAAGGACGACACGTACCTGCAAAGACTACCAGTACCACGGATTGATTCGTTCACAATGACAAAAACACTCGGAGTGTTTTTCGCATGCGCAACTGGGAGTGCTTTCTGCATGACTGGAGACTTCATTTTTTTCTCTCTCTCTTTTTTTTCTCTTTTTTTTTTCTCTCTCTTCTTTCTTCTTCTTCTTGTTTATATATATATATGTGTGTAATTCAGAGAATCATTGGTGTACTTCGTACAAAAAGACTAGAATCCGGTCCACAGAAAACGAAGAGCGTTTCTGGGCGAGGCGGTTTCTGGCAGGGAGGTAGACAAATGTTTCCGGTGTATTACACAGGTCGTTAATGATCCTTGTGGACAGCCCCCACCCACCCCCACCCCCACCCCCCACCACGAGTCCGGAAGCAGTCGCAATTTCTAACTGGCAATTAGCTACCAGTTCTTTGACGTGAGAAGAGAGAAAAAAAAGAAAAGAAAAAAGAAAAAGAAAAAAAGAAGAAGAAGAAGAAGAAAAGAATATCGACGTACTGAGAGATAAAAACAGAAAGAAGAAAAGAAATACTGGTCAGTAAAGCCTGTTATTTGCATGAATGTGAGCCCAGAGATGCTTCTAATTTATTAATACTTGTTGCTCTGATGCCAAAGCAAGACAACACAGGAGAAAACCGTTCATGATTCCCTAGTGTTATTCTTAACGTTTACCAGTGTATGGTAACCCACTTCGGCCATAACGTACCTATGTCAATAAATTTACCGGCTCGTTTTTGGATATTTAAGGCCGGTCAACGATCAAGAGATCACCTCAGGATGAATCGCACATTCAACATTATTCAAAACCGGGTCAAAACACAAGTCAGAAGCAATAAGATGTTTACAATTCAACATGCAAAACCATCAACAGCAAACACAACTACGTCAGTGATTAGCGTAATTCAATATTTTCAGGTCATTAATTTAAAACTGACAAAATCCCAAACAGTAACAAACGTAATCAACCAAGAGAAAGAAAAAACTCGGTAACAAACGTTTGCTTTGTGTTGTATCTTGCGCATACGTACGCGCGTTTGTGTGTGAGAGTGAAAAAGATTAATGGATAAATGTCTTTTCCACTAAATAAATAAAAGTTAAATCAATAAAGGTTCTCGTTCCTTTCCAGGATGCTGAAGACACTTGCGAAATCTGCAAAAACGCATTTTAGTGACGAGAGAAACAAGATCCAAACACATAAAAGGTTCAAAAGAACACAGACACACAGTCTGCACATTTTCGGGCTAATCCCCGCTGTCAAGCTACACAACGACACTTAAACAACAGTTAAACGGTTAAAAACGATGAAAAATGACATGAAAAGCGAAATAACTTGTCTTTTTTTATTATTCCATTTTTCCAAGCACTGGACAGACAATAACACCTCAACACCCCCCCTCCTCCCCCCACCCCCAAAAAAGAAAAGAAAAAAAGAAAACAAGAAGTTAATTTGCTTCTCGTCTCATTTTCTCATTTTTCATCGTTTTTAACCGTTTAACTCTTGTTTAAGTGTCGTTTTGTAGCTTGACAAAATTTGCAGACTGTGTGTCTGTGTCCTAATAAATAAGCGTTCTTTTGAATCTTTCATGTGTTTGGATCTTGTTTTAGAACGGTAGCAGTCCGAGAGAAACGAAATCACTGTTGGAGAGAAGGGAAGCACAGGAATTAATTATTCTGGGAAAGACGTACGAGCCAAAATGGGAGATCATGTCCATCCATGCTCACCGTCGACGTGTCTCCACCCAAAAGATGTCACTGCTGTTAAATTAATGAAAATTACCGTCGTGTCGCCATCAAAGAGAAGACGACTGCGCTCACGTCATTCTTCTGTTGACAGCTCACGAGCTTTTTTTTTTCTTTTCTTTTTTTCTTTTGTTGGTACAACCCTTAAACTGGCGAAATAAACAGCCAGCGCTCTCGTTGGAGAAGACACGGATTTAATGGTGTTTCTATTGTTTCATGTTCAACCTGTGCACTGCAAAGGTTAGTTCTCTACCGGAACAAAGTATGCAACCAAAGTCTGGGACGTAAAAGTAGTCCAGGCGGCAATAGGAGTAGAGACATCTGTGAGAACATGTTGTTGATCACTTTTATATAGTGCTATTCTCCGCTCTCGAGCAAACTCACTGCGCTCGCATCTGATTCTACATGAGCGAATATTTTTTATTTTTTATTTTTATAGCGCGTTCAAAACTTTTTATTTTGCATTTTTTATAAATTAATATCCACCGAAGTGGTGTACTTTCAGCGATAGCATGGCTGGTACCTCATGAATCCTCTGCCGTCTCGGCGCGTTCTGTATATATACATATATATATCATACAACCATGCAAATGCACCATGTCACTTCATGCAAAGCCACACACGTAAGGTGTACGTGTGTTTAGCTGTAACCTGCCACCTGCACTTTTGGCAGAATGACCGGGGTCTTTCACGTGCTACTGCGGTAACACGGGTACCAAAATAAGAGTCAACACAGAAAGCTGACCCTGGAGAACAAAATTCTCCCGCCGCTCCTGCAGGGATTCGAACCCGCGATCTTTCAATCACGAGTCCGGCGTTCTAACCACTGAGCTATCCCCGCTCCCCAAACATCCTGTTTAATCATGCAGTGGAAGGCTATGATAATACAAGTATCCTTTTCTTTGTTGGAAAAGGCTTGCCAGTGCAGAAGCTGAAATAATCTCCTCTGTTCCAAAACCATGCGAAAGTGTTTACCACGAAGCCAAACTCGGAAAGAAAGAAAGAAAGACAGACAGACAGAAAGAAATCATAGAGGCAAGGGGTAAAGGCTCTTGTTCTGTTGTATGGCTGAAAACAGGGCGACTGCTTGAACACGCTTCGAGCTGACAAGTACATACCAAAACTATTCACATGTATATCGGCAGTGGAACCTAGCAAGTTGCCCCCAACCTAATCTGCTGCAAAAAGTCACTCCTTGCGAACGTAGTTTCAGGTGCAACAATGGATGTGCTTCACGTGGTGAAATGCAACTGCAAAACGGACCGCCACTTTGCCAGGTGTGCGTGTAGAAAAAAGGGCTTTATAATATGCACAGTGGGATGTTGGGGATACAGAGGAGAAAGTTCCATGAACTCCCTCAGCAAAATATAACCAGATGCTGCTGTAAATATGAATGACGAATGCCGAAAACAGTGACTCAAAGTGGAGACCATCGCCTGTGTCTGTTTAAAGTGCATACGTTTCTTTATTGGTCAAGCGATTTTTATTATTTTATTATTCCCTTGGCCAACAACAGAACCCCGATTTTCAGTGTCAAGGGCATGGTTGGGAACTTGACACTTAGAGACCATCAGTATAGCATATCCCTGCATGATTTATGGTGATATCAGATCAACAGTATATTACTGTTATCTTTAGTTTTCCTAAACGTTTTTCTGAAGTTTTTGTCCCCCCAAATGTAAACATAATACATGTATGAGTAGAAACAACACAGATATAGCACCTTTTTTTTTAAATTTGTTTCGGTCTTAGGTTTTAATCCATTGTGTGACAAACCTCGTTTCTCAACGGAATTGTTCTTTCATTTTATGGTCTAACGGATTTTTCACTGTTTAACGCACAAATGAGACAGGAGTTACTCTAATGCATTCAGCTTTACAAGAGAATATCGCATTAGACCCTTTAAGTGAGTTGTTTGTCTGTGCAACTTACCAAAAACCTGCCACTTGAGGGCTGATGTGTTTTTCCAGTTTTCACGCACACCAGTGATGTTGCATGACGTAAAAAGTAAATTTTCCCCTATTCTATACATTTGAAATGTTGTTAAGGGAGGTATATCGTGCATACTAAACTTAAAATTAGTCAGAAAGGATCAATAATAATAATACAGAAGATTTTTAGAACGCCCATCTACCGGACAAGGTGGGAGCACAGGGCGATCTACAGTAACACACACACACACACACACACACACACACACACACACACACACACACACACACACACACAACCCTGTGAATAATCAACACATAAGGGAGTTAATCAGCGCTCGGAAGACGTCACACAAGCAAAGCAATAAAGACCTGAATCGCCTACGGTAAATTTCAAGTGGCATGCGTGTAAATACAAGGTACATAAACTCCACCAGAGGTACACTCACCGAGGTCCCCCCACTCCCATGGTTTTTTTGTTTCGTTTTGTTTTTGTGTTTTAATCAGAAAGGAATTTGTTTAATATGATGGTATTTTTCGTTAAAATATTATCGGATCATTATCATATTCACAAACAATACATTTCTTAGCCAGCACCTGACCCTTTGACCCTCAACGCAAATCGAACATTAATTACGTAATTAAATATTACGTAAAATGTGACTACTAGAATGTGTGCTGATGATTCTTCCGATGAAGCAGACGAATAGCAGACATGTTGAGTAGCAACACGCTGTAAGCAGCCCTTGTACTGCTCTGTTCGGCCTGGGAAAGAGGTTGTAAACTGCCCATAGGAAACATTCGCGGTCAAGCTACTATCGCTTGCACTAAGGTTCGGAACCATTGACAGAATTTATGTACCCTGTACTCACATACCATAGGCGATTCCTAGGTCTTCGTTGTTGAGCTAGTGACGTTTTTCAAGTGCTAATTAACTCCCCTTGTTAACTGGTTCGGAGGAGGATGGCGGAAAGGGAATGGTGCGGAGGTGTGCGCCCTTCTGACTCAGTCGAAGACTAGACTTGCTGGTCGATGGGAAATGCATTTTTGTTCAAGATGCGACACTTTTCCATTGCTTCCTTGTTATTTTCTCCTTCTGTGTCAGTATGGGCACACACAGGATGCTGCCAAAGTCCGATTGACGGGTGAACCAGGGCAAACAGGCAGCAATAAAACTGAATTCCTGCCTTCCACACTTGCCGTTGACGTCATCCTGGAGGGAGAAAATGTTCACCTTACCATGAATAAGACTTTGGACCAGGATGCCAGCATTCCATTTTACGTATTGCACTCTGATGATAATGGAAAGCCACGGATACAGAGGGTAAATACGGACATGAATGTGACACTGTACCAAGACACGCGGCAAGGCGCGGCGTTCGGGATTGTCCACAAGAGAAACAAAAACGGAACTGTTTCCAAGTCTATGGAGTGTTTGATCAAAAAAGGTGCCAAGTGGTTCGACCTGAAGAGCCAGCAGTCTGCCCAAGACGCAGAGGACCTGACGCCTCCAGAAGGACCTCGGTCTGTCCAAGACATCCTTATGGACGTCCACTTGCATGTTCAGGACGACCGACGTCTGGGTTTTCCGGACATGGCGGATTACGTCGTTCTTCCTGCTACGGCACAAGAATCCTTTTCAGCCCGTAGACGTCAAAAGCGGCAAGTAACTCAGGACGTGCATGTGGATTTTGTCGCCATTGTGGATTACGGTGTCTACACCGCGTGGTACGATCGCTCCACAGAAAACAGCGCCAGTGACAAAAGGCGAGACACACTGGATGCCATCTATCAGTACTATGCTTTCGTCAGCAACGGGATGAACATGATGTACGGGTCCATCACCTCGCTCTCCTACACCATCCACATCCGGCTGACCGCCATCATCGTTTCTGAAACTGCCAGCGCCTCCCCGTGGACGGAGACCATCCGGCAGTCATCCAGTGGGGGGAGGCCCGACACTGTGGACGCGCGGGAAGCTTTAGGAAGGTTCGTGCTGTGGACGGTCATTAATTCCGTCTTCCTGCCGCCCTATGATCACGTCATGCTCTTCTGCGGTTATGACCTGACGAAAAAGAGCACTCAAAATACTCTTCTAGGCCTAGCGTGGCTAGACACTCTTTGTCTAAAAAACGGAGCGGCGTGCTCCATTATAGAAGACCTGGGCGGGTTTCAGTGCATCAAAACTGCAGCCCATGAACTTGGACACAGCATGGGAGCAAAACACGATGGAACCGGCAATAACTGTGACTACCAAGATGGCTACATAATGTCTCCCGGCAACCACAACTATACGGAGAGAAACAAGCTCAATGGCTGGCGGTTTTCAACGTGCAGCGAAAAGTACTTCAATACCTTCTTCACAGAAACGCTCAGAACACCTGGCGGCTCACGGTGTCTTTACCAAACTGAGACGATCCGCAGTGAGGTGCCGAGTGTGGCGTCACTGATGCCAGGACAGATTTATGGCGCAGACGAACAATGTCGTCAGATCTTCGGACCAAGGTCTTACGTCTGCCGAACCCTGTTAGTGAATGTGTCTAACTTCTGTCCAGCTATGTGGTGCAAAGACGTTTCCCGTGGAGGAAAGGCTTGCATGAAATTAGTGGCCGCCAGGGGGACGACGTGCGGTAACAAAAGGTGGTGTATTGCGGGTCAGTGTGTGTATGACAGGTCCGCCCCGTTAGTACCTGACAACTGTCCTCTAGGAGACAGTCCACGCGAGCTTGTGAATGGGAAGAACTGTCCAGAGTATCTAAAAGGCATCTCTGCACACTGCTACAACAGTGTGTTCAGGTCATTATGTTGTTCGGCGTGTGCTGCACGGTACAGAACTGTTCGGAACTGCGAGTACGGAGACAAGGCAACAGGCTGTAATCCCGCTCTCCACTGTTCCACTGAGTCCAGTCGTCAGAAATGTTGTGGAACGTGCAACTATGGTGAGCCGTTCACCACATCGACCACGCCCTTTCCCACGCCTTCAACAACTCCAAGCACTGTGGCGTCCAGAACTTCAGATGCCACCGGTAGTAATGGCATTGATAGCAATCTTGGCCAAAGTTGCAAGATCAAAAGTGGCAAGACCACCACTATCTGGATCCTGATTGGTGTGGGCGTTAGCTTCGCGTCAGCACCTCTGATCTGAATGCTGCACAGTTCTGCCAACAGCACCGTGTTTACTCTAAGCATCAACGTGAGAGGTGAACAGGCGACAACTCCATCATCTGGAAGGAAATCTCCACCAGAGTGATGTAAACGGCTACTGCTGCAACCACATACGGATCGTCCCTGTCCGCCGAACCCTCGGTGTGTGATGAAGACATTTCTGAGTCTATTTATTCTACTGAAAAACACCGACAGGCTGATATAGTAGCTTGCAACACTGCAAATAATCTCCGGTTAGGCTGGGGAGCTGGTCTACGAAAATATATACACTGACAGCTCATTTGGCCGTAGGCTGACTGCAGTGTGTACTGAATAATCCACATTCACAGATAAATCATGTATTAGTCTGCACCTGACCCTTTAATTAAAAGAAAGAAAGAAAGAAAGAAAAAATAAGATCATCTGAAACAGGGGAAATTAATAAAAGACTGTACCATACGTGGCTGTGTGTGACTTGGCTGTTGTGTATTTTGGCCTGAGGTGGCTGTAGTAGGCTGTTCAATTTCTAGGCTGACCCAAAAAAAGAAGAAAAAGAAGAAGAAATTACTTTACCCATACTCACCTCAGCCGCCTGCGGACGCGCAATGGTGACTTACATTTTATAATCCCATCATTTAAACCCAACGATGGCCAGTTCTTCAGATGTCTTCATTACAGCCAACCACAGAACCGTAATTGTGTGTGTGTGTGTGTGTGTGTGTGTGTGTGTGTGTGTGTGTGTGTGTGTGTGTGTGTGTGTGTGTGTGTGTGTGTGCGTGTGTGTGTGTGTGTGACTGCGTGCGTGTGTGTGTGTGTGTGACTGTGTGCGCGCGCACGTGTGTGTGCCTGCGTGCCTTCGTGTTCGCGCGCGCGCACGCGCGTGTGTGTGTGTGTGTGCGAGCGCGCGAGTAAATTTCTTGATAACTCTATGTGTCTATCTGTCCCTGTCTGTCGGTCTGTCGGTCTGTCTGTCTCTCTCTCTCTCTCTCTCATCTAATTTTGACGAAATCAAATATTTATTACATCACGCCTATTTTACTACACGTCATTGTCATGCCAATATTCTTTCATACACTGGACATAAAGACACCACAGCCACAAGCAGATAAATTATAGATAGATAGATAGATAGATAGATAGATAGATAGATAGATAGATAGATAGATAGATAGACAGATAGATAGATAGGTAGATAGATAAATAGATCCATGGGCTAACAGTTGTTTAAGTATCTTTCTGTCGCTTGACAAAGGGGCTCACACCGAAAATTCGCATATTGTGTCTTAAAAATTAAATAAGCGTTATTGTGCTTGGCCTTTGATCCTAAATAATACAATAACAAAACATTAATACGTAATTAAAAGTGACGTAAAGTGTGACTAAAATTGTATTGATGATTCTTCCGAAAAGCAGACGTCAAAAGGCGGCAACACTGTAAGCAGCCCAAGCTATGGTTAGCCTGGAAAACATCCGCAGTCAAGCAGCAATCGTCTGCACTAAGGTACGGAAGCGATATATCCATGTAGTGACGGAATTTATGTACCCTGTATTTACTCGCATGCCAAGCAACAGTTACCTTGGTTGATTCCGGTCTTTGTTGTTGTATTCGTGTGACGTTTTTCAAGTGCTAATTAACTCCCGTTACGTTGTTTGCTGGTTCGGAGGAGAATGGCGGAAATGGAATGGTGCGGAGGTGTGCGCCCTTCTGACTCAGTCGAAGACTAGCCTTGCTGATCGGTGGGGAAAGCATCGTTGTTCAAGATGCGACATTTTTCCACTGTTGCTGGCTGTTTTCTCCTTCTGTGTCAGTATGGGCACACACAGGATGTAGCCAAAGTCCGATTAACGGGTGAACCAGGGCAAACAGGCAGCAATGAAACTGAATTCCTGCCTTCCACACTTGCCGTTGACGTCATCCTGGAGGGAGAAAATGTTCACCTTACCATGGATAGGAATTTGGACCAGGATGTCAACATTCCATTTTACGTATTGCACTCTGACGCTGAGGGAAAGCCGCGTATACAGAGGGTAAATACGGACATGAATGTGACACTGTACCAAGACACGCGGCAAGGCGCGGCGTTCGGGATTGTCCACAAGAGAAACAAAAACAGAACTGTTTCCAAGTCTATGGAGTGTTTGATCAAAAAAGGCGCCAAGTGGTTCGACCTGAAGAGCCAGCAGTCTGCCCAAGACGCAGAGGACCTGACGCCTCCAGAAGGACCTCGGTCTGTCCAAGACATCCTCATGAACGTCCACTTGCATGTTCAGGACGACCGACGTCTGGGTTTTCCGGACATGGCGGATTACGTCGTTCTTCCTGCTACGGCACAAGAATCCTTTTCAGCCCGTAGACGTCAAAAGCGGCAAGTAACTCAGGACGTGTATGTGGATGTTGTCGCCCTTGTGGATTACGGTGTCTACATCGCGTGGTACGATCGCTCCACAGAAAACAGCGCCAGTGACAAAAAGCGAGACGCCCTGGATGCCATCTATCAGTACTATGCTTTCGTCAGCAACGGGATGAACATGATGTACGGGTCCATCACCTCGCTCTCCTACACCATCCACATCAGGCTGACCGCCATCATCGTTTCTGAAACTGCCAGGGCCTCCCCGTGGACGGAGACCATCCGGCAGTCATCCAGTGGAGGGAGGCCCGACACTGTGGATGCGCAGATAGCGTTAGTGAGTTTAATTCAGTGGGTGGCCGCTAACTCCGCCATCCTGCCGCCCTATGACCACCTCATGCTCTTCTGCGGGTATGACCTGATGACAAACACAAGTCTAAATGCTGTTGCAGGCCGAGCGTGGCTGAATAGACTCTGTCAAAAAAACGGAAAAGCGTCGTCCATTATAGAAGACTTGGGCGGATTTCAGTGCGTCAAAACCGCAGCCCATGAACTTGGGCACAACATGGGAGCAAGACACGATGGAGCCGGCAATAACTGTGATTACCAAGATGGCTACATAATGTCTCCCGGCAACCACAACTATACGGAGAGAAACAAGTTCAATGGCTGGCGGTTTTCAACGTGCAGCGAAAAGTACTTCAATACCTTCTTCACGGAAACGCTCAGAACACCTGGCGGCTCACGGTGTCTTTACCAAACTGAGACGATCCGCAGTGAGGTGCCGAGTGTGGCGTCACTGATGCCAGGACAGATTTATGGCGCAGACGAACAATGTCGTCAGATCTTCGGATCAAGCTCTCACGTCTGCCGATCCCTGTCAGTGAATGTGTCTAACATATGTCCAAAAATGTCGTGTAAAAATCCCACATACACTAGTAAAGAGATCTGCACGCGGATAGTGGCCGCCAGGGGGACGACGTGCGGTAACAAAAGGTGGTGCATTGCGGGTCAGTGTGTGTATGACAGGTCCGCCCCGTTAGTACCTGACAACTGTCCTCTGGGAGACAGTCCACGCAAGATTGAGAATGGGGAGAATTGTACAGTGTTTGTAAATTTCCACCCTGGACTTTGCTACGCCAGTGTGTTCAAGTTATTATGTTGTTCGGCGTGTGCAGCACAATACAGAACTATTCGGAACTGCGAGTACGGAAACAAGGTACTAAACTGTGATGCCGCTCTCAACTGTTCCAGTGAGTCCAGTCGCCAGTCATGTTGTAGAACTTGCAACTATGGTGAGCCGTTCACCACAACGACCACGCCCTTTCCCACGCCTTCAACAACTCCCAGCACTGTGGCGTCAAGAGTTCCACCTACATTCCCCGGTGGCAAAGGCAATGATAACAATTTTGGTCAAAATGATAATATCAACAGTCACAAGACCACTGTTATCGCGATTTTGGTTTGTATAGGAGTTATCGTCGTGGCAGCGGCTGCTGGTATGTGTGTCGCAATGTTTCGCCAATTGCACCTTGTTTAAGCGTCCATCTGACAAATCAAGTGGCCACACACTCCGCTATTCCGACTGCCATCACCACCAGTTTAGCGTAAACTGCTACTGCGGCAACCACCCAGAGACCGTCCGTGACCGTGGAACCCTCAGTATGTGATGAAGACATTTCTGGGTCTACTTAGACCGCTTAAAAACACCGACAGAAGGTACTAACTTGCAATATTACAAATAAACTTGTTTCTTGGCAGGTTTTCCAGCATCGGACATTTTCCAGTGATCGTTTAAAAACACTTAAAGATGTACTTTGTTGCACGCTAATAGGGAGGGAATTCCACTCAGCTGTGGCAGATAGAATGAAGGAGTTTCGATAAAGTTCAGTTTTGCATGTAGTAACGTCACTTTCAAATGGTCTGCGTCTGTGGTATGGATATATGTGAGCGACTAAAGGGGGCAAGAGGTCACTTATATATTGAGGACAGAGGCCTAGTATCATTTTGTGGAACATCAAGAGTTTATGCCTTTTTCTTCTTTCCTATAATGTGCAAAATCCGGATTCTTCGTAAAGTTTCTGGTGGCTAGTTCCGCGTATACCTCCTTTAATAATTCTTATGGCTTCTAGGTGTAGGTTTTTCAGCATTTTTGATTGGGTGTCGGTGCAGTTATCCAAGATGACATCAACAGAATCAAAATGTGGGAGGATGAACTATTTATTCTTACATAGTTTCTAACGCTTTTCTGCGTTTTCTTTATGACAGACCTAATGTATTCATCCCATATGCAGTTGTTTTGCAAGATTACTCCCATGTGTTTGTGACATGGTGTTTCTTTCAGAGCTGTGCTGCCAAAAGTGAGTTGTTGATTTTGATTCTGACCTCTAGTAAAGTTTAGTCGTTCAAGTTTTTCTTCGTTAAATCTAACTTGCCCATTCATTATTTTTTTATAAGTCATGGTTCAGTATTTCGGCACGCGAGTCGGGGTTGTTTAGTGCCAAGAACAAACTAGTGTCGTCTGCAAATAACTTGATTACAGACTCAATATTGTTAACAATATCGTTAATATAAATTAAGAACAGAAGAGGGCCGAGCACAGAGCCGTCCAGTTTTGATAGCAGACCTCTGTGCCACACGCAGTCGAATGCTTCGGATATGTCAAGAAAAACCGCTTGCGTAGTGATTGCTTTATCAAAAGATGTATATAAATGCTTATAGATGCAAATTATTTGGTTTACTGTGGAGTCACCAGTAACAAGTCCTGATTGTGATTGTAAGCAGTGTTACTAACACTGTTTTCACGAGTTCTTTCCCGCGTTTTAGTATAACATCATAGATAGGATACCGGAACGTCTGTTTTGTGGACATGTCACTTACAAATTATTTTTGTCGATGTTTATTATTTTAAATCTGGACAGTGCGTGTGAAATAATTTTATTTTCCTAACCTATTCATGGGGAACAGCATAAAATACACGGAAATAAATTGATATTGTTTGAAATTGCAAAGACGAACAATGCAATGATATCTTTATAGGGTGGCCTGGGGGAAATTCGTTCACTCACTCGGCTCGGGGAACTTCGCCCACCAAAAAACCCTGTAAACTGTACTTAGCACTACGCATCCACCCATACAAGTGAACATTTCCAAACTGTGATATCAGCTGCATAATGGATCAGTCCATCACAAAACAACCAGTGAGATCGATTTTACAAGTAGTGTACGGGAAAAACTGTGCTATTCTGGGAGCCGTGCTCTTCGCTGGGCAACAAACCATAACGTGGGTTATACGCAAGACGGGCACACTGTTAGCCGCTGATGTTTGTTTCGAAGTTCAGTACTTGAAAGTCTATCGAATTTAATTTTCATACATTTATCAAAAGTTCATGGATCGATTACGTCACTTATTTTCAGCAAAAAGACAGTCACACAAAATAAAAAGTAAATTTTCAAGGTGGACGAATTTCCCCAAACATAAATAATATTATGCTTGGAGGAAGTTCACCCACACCAGCTGAGGGAATTTCGCCCTTTTTGTTTACTCGTCGCTTTTAATACATCGCTAGCAGTAACATGACAGAATGGGACTCACTGACAATTGAAAGGAATGGGGAAATGTTGATCTCAGCCGAAATTGGGGCGGGGTAAACAATGAAATGAAAGAAATTTGTCAATTATGTACGACCAGTTAGGCCTTCGGAAATAAAGCACTTTGGTCGGGTTCACATTATTTCTACTGAGTTATGCGGAAAAAGTTCATATTTAGTCTTTCTGAAAACACCACTAAACCATTACTGGTTTTGGGTGTCATTCTTTAGCCTTTTCTTTCCTTGAGTGTGTCCTCTTAACGTTTGGACGAAGTTCCCCTGAGACGCAGGACGAAATTCCCCCACCCTGGTCAAAATTGCCCCGAATTATATAGCATCTTTAAAAGCAAATCTGGTTACATATTCATGAGATCACACAGATAGTCATGCTGTAAACTAGTCTGCGATTGGTCGAAGGTGTCTACAAACCAAAACCAGTTTGTGTTGGTTGAATCAAGATGGCAGAATTGTGTCTCGAATTGTGTACATCATATGTGCCTGTTTGGACGAATTTTCCCCCTGCCACCCTAAATAATGTTCTCTTCTATGATGGCAAAATCATTCTGACATCAGAGGAGAAGGAAGAGGCGAAGGAAACAAAGGCTCTAGAAGTAGATACTGATGGTAACAATGATAAAAATGAAAAGAATGACTAGGAACATGTACACAAACAAGAGAACACGGGACGGGACATGTGTTTTGTTGTGTGTGCTGATTTCACTTGTGTTAACAGATAATAAATGCATTCTTTCGTGTGCTGTTATATGGAGCACATAGCCCATTGAACGAAAGCAACGAAGAACCGAGAATGAAATAGTACGTGGTATTTATATTTCAAAGTTCTTGTTTCATTTTATTTATTTTTCATTTTTTTTTTTCTTCTCAAGATTATGCAATCAAAGCAGAGATGATTTGCAGTTACTACCATTTATCTTCGGAGGACCAAAATAAAAAGATTGCTTTGCTCGACTGGCAAGAGCGCGACAACGTAGATACAGGTCGCGGCTGGTAAACCTGGGTGACCAGATGGTGAGAGCTGTGCACAAGGTTAGACGTCTGCGATAGAAAACTGGCAAGGCTGTTACTGGACAAGTAAAAGGAAAGGTTCCTGATACTTCTTTTTGATTGATAGGAGTAGTCTACTGGAACCATACGTTTAAATATTCTGCTACTACCGGTTTGCGTAACGTGTGTGTTTCTGGCGTGCCACCGGCCGGTAGGTTTTTCTTTCCTTTTCTTATTCTTATTAGAAAATGGTGTCTGAAATATTTCCTGTAATAGCATCGGATCAATACGTTGAGAGAAAACTTTACCACCCAACACCATGCACCTCAGTCCATCGCCGAGCATGATAAGTAAACGGCAGCTGGCGTCCTCCACTATAGTCAGGTACACAGTGCAGGACTGGGAGATTTATTCAAAGAAGGACATAAAATTATTCACACAACCATCAGTTAAGTCGCCCGACGAATTATCAGGCCTGAGCAGATTAGGTGCCTGAGACGAAGCCACTGTCAATTGTTTGCCGGCCGAGTCTACAAAAACGTGTGTAAAACGACAAAATGCAATGACGTAACACGAAGATCACAGGTAATCAAATCCATCTTTGTTTTGACTGCATAATTTTCACAGAGAGAGAGAGAGAGAGAGAGAGAGAGAGAGAGAGAGAGGGGGGGGAGAGAACTATGAAAATAAAAGCCCCCACTGTTTCATTCTCAGTTCTTCGTTGCTTTCGTTCAATGGGCTATTTGCTCCAATAGGAGAAACAGCGCATGTAAAAATACATTTTAATGTCTGTTAATACAAAAGAAGGCGGGACACAAAACAAGACACATGTCCCGTCCCGTGTTTTTCTGTTGGGTACATATTCCTCGTAATTCTTTTTAGTTTTGTAATTCTTTCTAGTATTAGTAATTATTTCTAGAGCTCCCCCCCACCCCCCTCTTTTTTCTTTCTTGTTCCGCTTTCTATAATCTTGACGTCAAATATTAATATTGTAATGATGTCAAAATGATTTGCCATCATTTCACTGTTCGTCTTGGCACTTTCAAACAATATCAATTTATTTCTGTGTATTTTCTCGTTCCCCATCAAAAGGTTAGGAAAATGAAATTATTTCGAAGACATTGCTTAGATTAAAAAATAAACATTGAGAAACATAATTTATACGTGTCATGTACACAAAACTGAGAAGTTCTGGTATACTATCAATGGTGTCATACTAAAACGCGGGAAAGTTCTCGCGAAAACAGCGCTTATTACGGTGCCTGGGAAAGTCCTCTTCTAAAATCTTCATAACGTCAATGGCACGTTCAGTCACAAAACGTTTCACGCGGATCGTGTTCCTGTATCCTGCTCTAAGCACACGAGAAACTTTGCCTCCGAAGGAGAGTTCCTTAAACTTTTTTTAAATTCTTTTTTGTTTTGTTTTTTGATCTAAAGATTTTAAAAATTTACTGTCAAATGATGATGACGTATCGTGAAACACAGTTACACTCACCGCAAGAATTGCATCGCTGTCAATCTCTATAGTGTGGCGACCGCTGATGCCTAGTGACGCCGGAAGAAGGCGTCCACAAGCACATCCACAAGGCTGTGCTCAAGTGACAAGAGCGAACTGCACAGAAAGCGATAAGCGCGCGAGACGCGAAGCTGGCAGTCCAGTTTAACGATTTTTGTTGTTGTTTTTGTTTGTTTTGTTTTTGTTTCCAAGGAATGAGAGAACAACTGCTGGTGAGATTGACAAAATAGAACAGCTCTAGAGAAATGTACTCACCTAGACGGAACACAAGGAACAATTAAACATAAGCGCTTTCGACAGAAAGTCTTCATCGGCTGTAAGAAGATAGATAGAAAATAATAAAAGAAGAAGAAAGCCACGAAGAAGATAGACAAGGATGTAATGTAAAACAAGTTTGTTTGTTTTGTTTTGCGTTCTTGTTGTGTTGTTTTGTTTTTCCTCCCTTTGTTTAGTTTTTCATGTCAGGCCTACATCTGAGTACATTACGCTCAACAGTATCAACGGTTGTTTAAGTTTCGTTCTGTCGCTTGACAAAGGGGATTACACCGAAAATTCGCATGTTGTGTCTTAAATAAGCGTTCTTTTTAAGCTTTCGCGTGCTTGGCCTTTGATCCTAAATCCGAAAGAACATTAACTACGTATTCAAATGTGACGTAAAATGTGACTAAAAATGGTGTTGACAATTCCTCCGAAAAGCAGACGTCAAAACAACAGACAGTTTAGGCGGTCAGCCTGGGAAACATCCGCAATCAAGCAGCAATCGTCTGCACTAAGGTACGAAAGCGATGTATGCATGTAGCGACGGAATTTATGTACCATGTGTTTACTCGCAAGCCAAGCAACAGTTACCGTGGGTGATTCCGGTCTTTGTTGTTGTGCTAGTGACGTTTTTCAAGTCCCCTAGTTTACTGGTTCGGAGGAGAATGGCGGAAACGGAATGATGCGGTGGTGTGCGCCCTTCTGACTCAGTCGAAAACTAGCCTTGCTGATCGGTGGGGAAAGCATTGTTGTTCAAGATGCGACACTTTTCCACTGTTGCTGGTTGTTTATTTCTTCTGTGTCAGTATGGGCACACACAGGATGCTGCCAAAGTCCGATTGACGGGTGAACCAGGGCAAACAGGCAGCAATGAAACTGAATTCCTGCCTTCCACACTTGCCGTTGACGTCATCCTGGAGGGAGAAAATGTTCACCTTACCATGAATAAGACTTTGGACCAGGATGCCAGCATTCCATTTTACGTATTGCACTCTGATGATAATGGAAAGCCACGGATACAGAGGGTAAATACGGACATGAATGTGACACTGTACCAAGACACGCGGCAAGGCGCGGCGTTCGGGATTGTCCACAAGAGAAACAAAAACGGAACTGTTTCCAAGTCTATGGAGTGTTTGATCAAAAAAGGCGCCAAGTGGTTCGACCTGAAGAGCCAGCAGTCTGCCCAAGACGCAGAGGACCTGACGCCTCCAGAAGGACCTCGGTCTGTCCAAGACATCCTCATGGACGTCCACTTGCATGTTCAAGAAGACCGACGTCTGGGTTCTCCGGACATGGCGGATTACGTCGTTCTTCCTGCCACGGCACAAGAATCCTTTTCAGCCCGTAGACGTCAAAAGCGGCAAGTAACTCAGGACGTGTATGTGGATGTTGTCGCCCTTGTGGATTACGGTGTCTACACCGCGTGGTACGATCGCTCCACAGAAAACAGCGCCGGTGACAAAAAGCGAGACGCCCTGGATGCCATCTATCAGTACTACGCTTTCGTCAGCAACGGGGTGATCATGATGTACAGGTCCATCACCTCGCTCTCCTACACCATCCACATTAGATTGACCGCCATCATCGTTTCGGAAACTGCCAGCGCCTCCCCGTGGACGGAGACCATCCGGCAGTCATCCAGTGGAGGGAAGCCGGATACTGTGAAGGCGAGCATTGCGCTAGACAAACTAAAGCTGTGGGCGATCAATAACTCCTCCATCCTGCCGCCCTATGACCACCTCATGCTCTTCTGCGGGTATGACCTGACGTCAAACACAGGATCAAACGGGGCTGCAAGCAAGGGGTCGGTGGGTAAACTTTGTGAAAAAGACGGAAGCGCGTCGTCCATTGTAGAAGACCTGGGCGGGTTTCAGTGCGTCAAAACCGCAGCCCATGAACTTGGGCACAACATGGGGGCTAAACACGATGGAGACGGCAATAACTGTGACTACCAAGATGGCTACATAATGTCTCCCGGCAACCACAGCTATACGGAGAGCAACAAGCTCAATAGCTGGAGATTTTCAACGTGCAGCGTAAAGTACTTCAATACCTTCTTCACGGAAACTCTCAAAACACCTGGCGGCTCACGGTGTCTTTACCAAACTGAGACGATTCGCAGTGAGGTGCCGAGTGTGGCGTCACTGATGCCAGGACAGATTTATGGCGCAGACGAACAATGTCGTCAGATCTTCGGACCAAGGTCTTACGTCTGCCGAGCCCTGTTGTACGGTGTGTCTAACTTCTGTCCAACTATGTGGTGCAAAGATTTTTCACGTGGAACACAGATCTGCATTAGAACAGTGGCCGCCAGGGGGACGACGTGCGGTAACAAAAGGTGGTGCATTGCGGGTCAGTGTGTGTATGACAGGTCCGCCCCGTTAGTACCTGACAACTGTCCTCTGGGAAACAGTCCGCGCAAGATAGGGACAAAAATAGAGAGGAACTGCACATCGTATGTAGATTACTACGCTGGACAGTGCTACAAAGGTGATTTTAGGTCAGTGTGTTGTTCGGCATGTGCTTCAAAGTACAAAACTGTTCGAAATTGCGAGTACGGAGACAGGCTAACGGGCTGTAATCCCGCTATCCACTGCGCCACTGAGTCCGATCGTAAGTCATGTTGTAGAACATGCAACTATGGCGATTGGTTCACCACAACGACCACGCCCTTTCCCACGCCTTCAACAACGACCAGGTCCTTTCCCACGCCCTCA
Source organism: Alviniconcha strummeri (assembly GCA_963584105.1). Classification (NCBI taxonomy): domain Eukaryota; kingdom Metazoa; phylum Mollusca; class Gastropoda; family Provannidae; genus Alviniconcha; species Alviniconcha strummeri. The sequence continues at coordinate 3,519,406 of OY757542.1, forward strand.
GCAAATCCCAACGCTGCCGTGCCAAGACGTTCATCTACCACGTCATTGCCCGATAACATTGGCAATGAAAACAATTTTGATCAAATGATAAGAGCAACCCTCACAAGAGCACTGTTATTGGGATTCTGGTTTTTGTGGGCGTTACCCTCGCGGCAATGGCTGCTGGTATGTGTGCCGCAATGTTTCGCCAATTGCACCATGCTTAAGCATCCATCTGACAAATCAAGTGGTCACACACTCCGCCATCCCGACTGCCGTCACCTCCAGTTTAGCATAAACTGCTACTGCAGCAACCACCCAGAGACCGTCCGTGACCGTGGAACCCGCAATGTGTGATGAAGACATTTCTTAGTCCACTGAAAAACATCTCAAGCTGAAACTAACTTGCAACAGTACAAATAAACTTGGTTCTGGGCATTTTTCTAGCATCGGGCATTTTTCAGTCTATCTACGGCAGAAACAAAACCCCGTTTCAGTTCCCCAGATTATTTAAAGAAATTGAGGAGCACATTGTTTTGTAAACTGCAGTCAACACTCTCTCTCTCTCTCTCTCTCTCTCTCTCTCTCTCTCTCTCTCTCACACACACACACACACACACACACACACACACACACACACACACACATGCGCGCGCGCGCGCGCGCGCGCTATTTGTTATTTGAACGGTTCGCATTGTTGCTGTCTCTTCTGATTTATTGTGTGTCTGATTTAGGCCTACACTTACTGTTCTTGCTTCCATTATTTATGATCACATTGCTTGTCTGAGCAGTGTTTTCGTGTGTGTCTCTATGCGATATTGTCATTTGAATACTTCGTTGTTCATCGTGTATCTGAACCATATTTTTCATCATCATCATCATTATTTTTTCTGTCGTCGGGTTTTGGCTCTGATTTTAAAATTATCATCTCTTTTTTTTCTTCCTTTTTTCTTGTGTGTGTGTGTGTGTGTGTGTGTGTGTGTGTGTGTGAGTGAGTGTGTGAGTGTGTGTGTGTGTGTGTGTGTGTGTGTGTGTGTGTGTGTGTGTGTGTGTGTGTGTGTGTGTGTGTGTGTAAAGATTTAATGTGAAACTGTGCATGATGGTAATGCTGCTCATTTTATAAGCTTCATCCGGTCTTAGTACACTCTTTGGCTGTGAATTTATGTTCATCGGTAATATTCGTGTTAGTTAGTTAGTTGGTGCTTTGAGCCCAGTCTACCACATTAGGGTTATATCCTGGCTATCATTATTTGGTAAATGTTTGGATTTCAATTGTCTTTAAAAGGAATGCCACAAGTAAGTAACCTGCTGTTTTACGCCTGGTCAACCATTACGGATATATCAGGACAAATTACAGGTTGGAAACCGTCCGTGCGATTAGGTGACACGGACATGGACAATAAATACATGTCTGTCTGCATGCCTTGATTGCCCGAGGGAGCGAGCGGTAGATTGAACAACAACCAACAGCAAATATATGATTATACAGACACGAACAGGATTCAGGCGGGATTCAGGCAGCCGGTTGTCATTAGTGGCCGATGCAGCAACCCTAGTATTGCAGCTGCACCATTTATTTTGTCGCTATGAAGTGTGATGGTTGCAGTTTCAAACATGGATTTGCAGCTGCAAAACGAGCAGCGACAACTTTCTGTTTGCGCGGCTGCCCAAAAGGGGAAAACAGCTTTGCGGCAATGAAATCAACTTTGCGGCAACAAGATAGGCTACCTCTTTTTTTTTTTTTTTTTTTTTTTTTTTTCTTCTTTCTTGCAGATGCCAAGCTCGGAGCAGATTTGCAGCAGCAAGCGGCAGCCTGTGACGTCAAAATTAATTAGTACCTAAAAGTCTGCATTGTTGCCTCTAGGCAAGTATCTATCATTGCAAGAACGGGAGACTGTTTTATCGCTGCAAAGTTTACCCCCCCCCCCCCAACCACCAGCACCAGCACCACACACACACACCACCCTCCACCCGGCCTCGACCCCGCAAAATTGCCATCTGCTTTTTTTTTTTTTTTTTTTTTTTTTCTGCAGCTGCAAAAGTAAAGCGGCTGCAGGCCATGGACCTGTATCTAGGTCCATGCTGCCAGCCGTGTGATCTTTGCAGGAACACAACTTTTCCCGCAGCGAATTCCGATTGGCAGCCGGATGGCCAGGTGGGCGGGCGAGTGCAGTTAACGATCTCCGCCCACCTGGATGGGAGTGCTTGCATGTGCATTATTTATCTCCCTACCGACCGTCCTGTGCAAGCTCGTGCATGACAAAGGCAGTGTATATATATATATGTAATGGTGTGGAGTGGTCAAAGGACAAGACACAGGCAGCGGAGTCAATAAAGTGGAGACCACAGCAGGCGTATGGCAGCAATCAGTTTTTACTTGTTCAGCCGCAGACAGTTTTCAGCACACACAAAATCATCACGCTCACGCATAGATAAGAGAACGGCGCGGGCCACAGGGAACACACGCTATCGCTACAGTAAAATCGCCCCTCTGGACCACAAAATGGCTGACAATTGTGTTTCCCTGGCCCGCACAAATACACTTTCCTCTACAATAACTAAACTAATTAAAACATCAAAAACATCAAATAAAAGCTACAGTTACCATCTTTTAAACCGTATAAACAAAATGTACACACATGACTTATTTTATTTACACAAAGAGTGGGAAGCGTGGCTTGCGCCTGTCTATATACAGATTCGTACAACTAAATCACAACTAACACAATGTACAAAATATAAATGTCACTAAAACTTACATCGGAATAAAGAGCACGCTCCCACGGTTAAAATGGTACATAACAATTACAATACAACGCTCTGTAAGAGAAGCAAGACAAACTCAAAGACTAGCATTAAAACAATCGGTGCGAACTTTCGCCTGGGGCGCGTAACCTTAGTCGCAGCAGCGCTGATAGTGAGATTAAGTAGTCTATGAATACAACTTAGCTTCTACAGTACACAATACTTAATAAGTTAATTTCAACCCAAAATAAACACTAAACATGAAGTCAGCTAAGCAAAATACTATACGACAACGCATTGATCGACACAGAATTACTTTAATCGAATCAAAACAACATTTCACTACCATTTACTAGTACTAAACAAAGCGCGCCATGCAGACGACGGCTATAAAAGATGAATGGACCTAGAGAGGCATCGGCTACTAATTAAGCTCGATCCGGCGTCTGAATAAACGTTAAATAAACATTCTAAGATGCCAAATTATATTATACATAGCTTAGTGCATAAAAAGGACTAGATAGACAAAGAGTAGGTAAACAAACAAGCGGTCAAAATGTTAAGGGAGAAAAACAGATTTGAAAAAGGCGCGCACTGGCGGCTATCGCCGGTCGGCTGTGTGAAGGCCATGTGGCGTTACGCCACACGCCGCGCTTCAAAACAAAAGCGTCGTCTGCTCCGGTTCCCGGGTTACTAAAGTACAGTAATGAAATTGCATTGATCCGTTAAGCGGGGCGGGATTATTGTAAAACGTACAAAGAGCACTTGCTCACATCCCCCCCTACTCTACCACTACCAGCGTCCTCGCTGAGTAAAAACACCAATCTGTCAGGCGACGTATTTAACGTAACAACCTAGAATGGGCTAAGATCTCCGGCTGAACCGGGAAACAAAATCAATCCTTTGACTAGCATATATTTAATATGAGAGTCCGCAATTTCAAATAAGACCAAATCAGAGGCGGCATTATGCCTTAGATCAACAGAGGGTTGTTATTTAAACAATGATCCTCTAATATCTACAACCTACTGAAAAAGGCCTGAGTATATACTGAAGCAACCGGTCACTGAGTTATCACATTTCACAATCCATTTAGGTCACCAAAAAAATCCGCACTTTTTGCCAGTAAAACAGGCAGTTAGACTAGAAGATTTGCATTTAAGCAAAATTCTCCTAAGTACCGTTGTTTCCGACACATTGCACCTACAAAATAGCCAAGATAAAAACATACCATGAACCTAGCAATACAAATGGCATCTGACATAAAAATCATGAACACTGTATAAAATGCAATCACACACATGTCATGTCAACAAAACAGCTAATTTCAAAACACTTACGGTACTGCGCCAGGTAACTTTGCGGTCGGGTTACTGTTGAATAATGTTCTTCTCTGCCAGACGTCGTGAGCGTCTAGGCAGAGGCACAGGTGGTCGCTGGATGACATGTGTCATTACTGGCACAGCAACAGCAGCACGAGCTGGATTCTTCGGTGTTAGCACGCATAGTTCATCGTCACTGTCTGACTCAGTCACTGACGTCTGGCCGCGGAGATGGAGACTGCTGGCCGGCGGCGTCGATGGTGTTGGTGGCTAGCCGGGGTCGTCGATGGTGCTGGTGGCTAGCCGGGGTCGTCAGTTGTGGTACCGCGACATCGGTGGTGTTGGTGGCTAGCCGGGGTCGTCGGTGGTGCTGGTGGCTAGCCGGGGTCGTCGATGGTGCTGGTGGCTAGCCGGGGTCGTCAGTTGTACCGCGACATCGGTGGTGTTGGTGGCTAGCCGGGTCGTCAGTTGTGGTACCCGGCGTCGGTGGTGTTGGTGGCTGGCCATCATCATCAGGGTTGTCTGCTGCGGTCTGGGCCGTGGTCACTCAACCTGCTGTGGTCTCGGGTCGCTCCGCTCATCCTGCTCTCGCAGCGCCAAAGTTGTTATGGAGCGGAGTGGTCAAAGGACAAGACACAGGCAGCGGAGTCAATAAAGTGGAGACCACAGCAGGCGTATGGCAGCAATCAGTTTTTACTTGTTCAGCCGCAGACAGTTTTCAGCACACACAAAATCATCACGCTCACGCATAGATAAGAGAACGGCGCGGGCCACAGGGAACACACGCTATCGCTACAGTAAAATCGCCCCTCTGGACCACAAAATGGCTGACAATTGTGTTTCCCTGGTCCGCACAAATACACTTTCCTCTACAATAACTAAACTAATTAAAACATCAAAAACATCAAATAAAAGCTACAGTTACCATCTTTTAAACCGTATAAACAAAATGTACACACATGACTTATTTTATTTACACAAAGAGTGGGAAGCGTGGCTTGCGCCTGTCTATATACAGATTCGTACAACTAAATCACAACTAACACAATGTACAAAATATAAATGTCACTAAAACTTACATCGGAATAAAGAGCACGCTCCCACGGTTAAAATGGTACATAACAATTACAATACAACGCTCTGTAAGAGAAGCAAGACAAACTCAAAGACTAGCATTAAAACAATCGGTGCGAACTTTCGCCTGGGGCGCGTAACCTTAGTCGCAGCAGCGCTGATAGTGAGATTAAGTAGTCTATGAATACAACTTAGCTTCTACAGTACACAATACTTAATAAGTTAATTTCAACCCAAAATAAACACTAAACATGAAGTCAGCTAAGCAAAATACTATACGACAACGCATTGATCGACACAGAATTACTTTAATCGAATCAAAACAACATTTCACTACCATTTACTAGTACTAAACAAAGCGCGCCATGCAGACGACGGCTATAAAAGATGAATGGACCTAGAGAGGCATCGGCTACTAATTAAGCTCGATCCGGCGTCTGAATAAACGTTAAATAAACATTCTAAGATGCCAAATTATATTATACATAGCTTAGTGCATAAAAAGGACTAGATAGACAAAGAGTAGGTAAACAAACAAGCGGTCAAAATGTTAAGGGAGAAAAACAGATTTGAAAAAGGCGCGCACTGGCGGCTATCGCCGGTCGGCTGTGTGAAGGCCATGTGGCGTTACGCCACACGCCGCGCTTCAAAACAAAAGCGTCGTCTGCTCCGGTTCCCGGGTTACTAAAGTACAGTAATGAAATTGCATTGATCCGTTAAGCGGGGCGGGATTATTGTAAAACGTACAAAGAGCACTTGCTCACATATATATGACAGTCATCCATGGTCCACACTGTGTTACTGTGCCAGTGCAGCGCTTGGACACAGGCACGTGCACTGTGCATGTCTGTAGCGAGGGTGGTGATGGAGATGATCAGTATGGGGGTGGGCGTAGGGGTGGGGTGGGGGTGGTGGGTAGACTGTGTTACCTGTCTGTACTGCAGCAGGATTGTGATGATCAGCATAGGAGGGCGGGTGCCCTAGGCTACGGTGCATGTCTGGAGCGAGGATGAGGATGGTGATGATCAGTATGGGCGGGTGGCCTAGGCTACAGTGCCTGTCTGTGGCCAGGGTGCCTGTCTGTGGCCAGGGTGGCCTACGGTGCCTGTCTGTGGCCAGGGTGGCCTACGGAGCCTGTGGCCAGGGTGGCCTACGGTGCCTGTCTGTGGCCAGGGTGGCCTACGGTGCCTGTCTGTGGCCAGGGTGGCCTACGGAGCCTGTGGCCAGGGTGGCCTACGGAACCTGTCTGTGACCAGGGTGGCCTACGGTGCCTGTCTGTGGCCAGGGTGGCCTACGGAGCCTGTGGCCAGGGTGGCCTACGGAGCCTGTGGCCAGGGTGGCCTACGGAACCTGTCTGTGACCAGGGTGGCCTACGGTGCCTGTCTGTGGCCAGGGTGGCCTACGGAGCCTGTGGCCAGGGTGGCCTACGGAGCCTGTGGCCAGGGTGGCCTACGGAACCTGTCTGTGGCCAGGGTGGCCTACGGTGCCTGTCTGTGGCCATGGTGGCGATGATCAGCATGGGTGGGTCCCCGATAGCTACTCCGGAGTGGGGAACACGAAAGGACGGACCTGCTTTGCTGCGTGGGGCGTTCACTGATATCAAAAAGAAAGCGCATCGTAACGGGCATAGCTGCGGCCAGACTACTGTGCTACCTGATTCTATAGCCATGGAGAGACTCTCTACAAAAACAAAAACAAAAACAAAAACTACAAAAAACAACAACCTGTTACCCACAACAAGAACAACACAATGCACGAGCGCACGCGTGCACGCGAGCGCGCGCGCGCACACACACACACACACACACACACACACACACACGCACGCACGCACGCACGCACGCACGCACGCACGCACGCACGCACGCACTCGGTTGGAACGTAACATGTATAAATACTTATCTCCTATATCTGACAGCTAGGTCAGAAACGAGTGGGACCACAAGCCTGATGCATTGTGCCGGGCAGACGAAAGTACCTTGGTCACTACGACAAACGTCCAGTTTATGACAGGCAATATGATCCATGTTCAGTTGAGTACACGTATGTATGTAGATTCTGATAAGAAACGTGAAAGTAGCTACACGTGTTAAACGCCCACCACAAGCAGGAGAGGTCTGCTTGGATGTGAAGTTTAAAGCAGCTCATTAAAACGATTCCTTCAGAATCACACTGGACAAGAACAAAGTAGGTCTTCTCGAGAGTGGAAAAGAGCGCTATAAGAAAGCGATCAACAACAACAACTATCCTATGTCTAACAATCCAGCTACATCCAACTATGCTGTGGTCTGTGGACATTGACATGTGACTTTGTCCCTCACAATTAATGAAACATTAAAAAGGCTTTCATCGCTGCCCATCTTAATGCATGAGTCATTTTGATGGTGACAGTGCAGCGATATATATATGTATATATATATATATATAGAGAGAGAGAGAGAGAGAGAGAGAGAGAGAGAGAGAGAGAGAGAGAGAGAGAGAGAGAGAGAGAGAGAGAGATTATATATCCCTCTCTTCCCCTCTTCCATACCCCCTCCCCCCTCCATTTCTTCTTTCCGTTCCTAATAAGCCTTATCGTTTCTGTGGACATTAAGCACCAAGTTTACTTAACAACTATCCTTCTCAAAAACGTTTCATTCAAGAAGGTCGGCTTCCTCCGACAGGTAAGTAACTTGATGTTTTACGCCCAGTCAGCCAGTACGGTTATAACATGGCGAATCTCCAACAGGTAGAAGAAATGAAAATAAAAACTTACAAACGAGAATCTGCTTTTAACATGCTCCGTTGGTCTTATTTTCAGCTTAAAACTAGGCCAACTCCTGGGCTGAAAGCACCGACTAACTAACTAGGCCATCTTCTGCCTGCGTCAGTGACGATTGCCGGGACTTTATGTAGCAAACACCGTCAACTGCCACATCTGGCCTGGCGGTTATCCCCGCCCTCTTTGATCTTGTTCATGGGGCGACTTCAGGGTGCGACAGTCTGTTTCCTATATCAAGAGCCGTTGCGTGCAACATGGGCGAGTTAGGACCCTTGCTGCGGGCAGCCAGTCCGCAAAGCCAATCGTTACCGGCAAAATTCAAATATGAAACTAATAATAATATCAAGGGAGCGTTTTAAAGCAGCGAACCTGATTTTCAGTTTTACTTTGAACCTGTTGGACTACACAGGTTTTGAGAACGTTAAAGTTCCCTTAAAGGCTCAACATTAAAGTTCCTTTTAAGGCTAAGCAAGCCAAGACGGACTAAAACGCAGCCTTGCCCAGGACACCATAACACTGTCATATATTAGTGAGTCTGTACAACATTACAACATTGTCATATGACTGACTGTAACACTCGCAGGTATCCTGGACGCTGTAGAGACGTATCATGTACGCTATGCATTGCCGCACGATTTGGACACTGCATAATACTATTGGCATCAGTGACAACGCGAAAAGACTGACTATGACATAAGCTTCTACCAAAAGGCTGACTATGACATAAGCTTCGACGAAAGGAGTGACTATGACATAAACGTCGACGAAAATACTGACTATGACATAAACTTCGACGAAAAGGTTGACTATGACATAAACTTCGACGAAAAGATTGACTATGACATAGATTCGACGAAAAGGTTGACTATGACATAAACTTCGATCAAAAGATTGACTATGACATAAGCTTCGACCAAAAGACTGACTATGACATAAGCTTCGACCAAAAGACTGACTATGACATAAGCTTCAAGGACGACACCTGGTAAATTAACCAACTCAAGCTTAACGCTATTGTTTGTTTATTTATTTATTTCTTGTTTGTTGGTGCGGATTCGACGAAGAGGGAGACTCAAATACAGACAGACGAATAAAGAGAGAAAGAAAAAAAAAAGAGAAAGACATGGAAGAGGAAAGACAGAGACAGTGGCAGACAGACAGACAGACAGAGAAATAATTAACATAAGCACTTAAGCTATCATCTATACTGTGTTTGTGCGGAATCGAGGAAGAGAGAGACTATCACGTAGACAGAGGAAGATAGCCAAAAATAAAGGGATGAAGATGGGGAGAGGCATAAACAGACAGGCAGACAGAGAAACAACGTTTTACATACCCACTTGATCCGTCAGCACTATGTTTGTGCGGAATCGGGGAAGAGGGACACTTCCATGCAGACAGATGATGATGAGAGAGAGGGGGGGGGAGGGGGGGCAGACAGACAGACAGAGACACAGAGAGAGAGAGACAGACGGAGACACACAGAGAGAGGGTGGGAGAGGGGGAAAGACAAGACAGACAGACGAACAGAGAAACACCGCTTTACATACCCAAATTCAACACACAAGGGAAATAATTAGCGCTCGAAATACGTCACACAAACACAGCAACAAAGACCTGAATCGCCAACAGTAACTCTCACCTGGCATACGAGTAAATACAAGGTACACAAACCCCACCAGAGATACACGCTTTACATACCCACTTGATTCGTCAACACTGTGTTTGTGCGGAATCGAGGAAGAGAGAGACTACCATGCAGACAGACGACGAGAGAAAACAGTAAAGAAACGGAGAGAGGTAGAGACACAGACAGACAGAGAAACAAGGCTTTACATACCCACTTGATCCATCAACACTGTGTTTGTGCGGAATCGAGAAATAGAGAGACTACCATGCAGACGGACGAAGAGAGAAAACAATAAAGAAACGGAGAGAGGGAGAGACAGAGAAACAATGGTCTACATACCCACTTGATCCATCAACACTGCGTTATGCGGACTATCATTTACAGCAGCTGAAGTCAACAGCCATCCACCACGACCCGGCGCTGATTAAAATGACTAACACATGCTTTTGTCGTAGGAATAGTAGTCCCTGCTGATAACGTTAGAGACAGCCGTGGCTACACTGTCACAGTCTCCTGTGTAGCAAAAGGTGGTAGAGAGTTAGCTACTTTTCGGCTTTCATCGTCCTGGTAACCGCATAGGGTCACTTCAGGACGAAGACGCTAGACAAAAACAAAAGACAGCAGTCTTTGCTTGTAGCACCTGTATGCAAAAGAGGTTCACCCGCTGTAGAGTATGAACTCTATCATTCCCCCCCCCCCCCCCCCCCCCCCAACCTCCTACCCCAGGTCTAATAGACCTCGCTTTGCTGGCACACAGCTTGTTTAACCCTTTCACGCCGACCTGATCTTAGGTCTCGTGTCTTCAGATCTGGTTACATCCAGCAACATAATTTTCACTGCACCGACTGGCCGCACCAAAACACACACACACACACACACACACACACACACACACACACACACACACACACACACACACACACACACACACACACACACATGTTCACACACGCAATCCTTTCACCCATTGGAATGCATCTGTCATTGTACTGGTGCGTGGTAGTATGATGTACACAGAACGTACGCCGAGACGGCAGCAATTTTCTTTGTACCAGCCGTGTAACAAACAGCGCTGTTGGTACACCACTAACACGTTGATGGCTATTCAAAAACAAGGCTACAGTCATTCACTCAGTATCACATGCGAAAGCAGAGAATAGTACTATATAAAAACGATCACAACAACAACAACAAGGTCAGAGTTTAGGAGCTGTGTGAAAGTCGAGGTGGCCGTCCTGGGCTACTAGTCCCTAATAGTCCTTATGGTCTCTGTGGACGTAAAGCAACACTGACCTTGAACTTGAACGATGACGTTCTGCCTCACCTCACAGACTGTGCAGAGCAATTGTCGACGGTGGGTGGGTTAACACGACAGTGGTTATGAACCATCGCTGAAGCAATAACTCTTTGCATATTGAACAGGGGGCGGACACACACAAAAAAGGTAGAACAATTTAGATTGCCTTGTACCGCTGGAGGCGCAGTCTGTACTTAGTGATCAAAGAGGCACATGCAGTGACGCGCACCGTACCTCTCTGTTTGATGCTCGCTGCACTTTCTCAGGCGAGTGTCTCAGGCGAGTGTTGGAACGAACGAAGCAAAAGATCTTTTCTTTTTCTTTTTTCTCTCTCTCATCTCTTTTCCCCCTTCATTTTCTTCTCTCTCTCTCTCTCTCTCTCTCTCTCTCTCTCTCTCTCTCTCTCTTAGAAAAATATTTTTTCTTTCAATGATACGGTCGTTATTCGGGCTTGTTCCAAACTACTTTAAGGCCAAAATTAATGTCCATTCATCTGCATGTACTTCTCTCTCTCTCTCTCTTACTTATATCTTTATCCTTGTGCAATAAAGTATTATCTTCTCTCTCTCTCCTTCTCTCTCTCTCTCTCTCTCTCTCTCTCTCTCTCTCTCTGGTGGTTTCACCTGTTCATGATCTTCTCAAGGTAAGCTTTCAGTGCAACAACAGGTAAACTTTCAGTACAACAAAAGCGTAAGGCAAACTGAAGGTAAACGTTGAGGAGAAGGCGAAGAGGAAGACGGACAAGAAGATTTAAGTCACGTCAGCGCGAAAAGACTAAGAGGCGGAGCAGAATTGAAGAAAGAGAAGAAGGCGGAATAAGAGGAGGAGAAGGAGTATTAGCCTTCATCTATCTTCTCAGTAAGTCAGGTCAGGCAGAATAAAGGTTACCTGAGTGTTGCAGCACGATCTCCTCCTCCGTCTTGTTCTTGTCACCGCCAGGGAAGGACGGGATCCGGTACAGGACCTTGGTGCACAGCTTCTTCTTGGTCTTGTTGAAAAACATCGCCAAGGCCGCGGACTTCACACACTTCCAAACTGGCTTCAAGGATTCAAAGTCGTACTCCTCAAGTCAAAACCGAACGTTCTTCAAAAGTGTTCTCCCTGATGAAACAGCGTTGAAGAACTCGATACCATCAAGAGGCGGCAAATGTATAATCCCAAAGCCTGTCCAGTATGTGTGTCAGTCCAAGGGTAATTCACTCAAAACACGGCTGCTTGAGGAACTGAAGACGTCAGGAACACGCACACCAAAAGCACGAAAGCCGAAAGTCAGGCAAAAGTGTCGTTGTCAAAAGCTGTCATCTTACTGTATACACTTACGATGAGAACTTCCGAAGGCCCTTTCAACACGCCTCATGAACTTGGCACCAAATGCACTTGTAGATAGATATATATATATATAATTATGATATATTCATCGAAAAGGTAGCCAGAGGCAGAGTGGACAAAACGACTAATTGCTGCTAAGTCCGAGTTACTAAGTAACAGCTTGGTCTGAACCGTTCACGCCCAAGGCAGAAAGTCATTTCCAGGACCTGTGTCCAAAAAAGAAGAAACGTGTCAACTTGATATGTAAAGCCAGTTTAAAAACAAAATAAACAAAAAAACTCTGTTTTTGGAGAACTGTTATTGTTTTCTGTGTATCTTGTTGACATCTGTTGTATACCTTGGTAATTGTAAGATCAGTTTAATATCATGTACGCAAAAACATTTTTTATATATTTTTTTTTTAAAGAAGGAAGAATTGGCGTGTCAAACAGGCTACTACATCGCTCATCTGTGATGTCTAAAAGAACTGTATCATCCTTCGGGTTTACCAGCGTTTTGAGTCACAGACATGTGATCTTTGGGGTAAATCGTTGTAACAGTCCTGCCTTGGAAGATTAACCTGTGACTTGATTTCCCAGAAATGAGGGCATCTCCGATGCAATGGAAAGAAAACACGTGGATTGATGTATTCTAAGGTGATCTGTTGTTACAGTCCATACCGAACCCCTACCCCTACCCGAAACAACAACAGAAAAACACGCCTTTTCATTTATGCCACGACAATAGAACTATAGCCTAGCTAACCATTCTTTCATCAATCTACATAAAAAGCAGATATTAATCACCTGTGTACCGAAGCAGAAAAACAAAAACGACTAATATTAACGTCAGATTAAAAACAAAACAAACAACGACAAAAAACGACCAGCTTCAATAAAAAGTATCCACACCAACAACGCAGGTTCACCTCTTTGAAAACTCAACGGCCTAATCAGTTAACTAATGACTGGAGTTTGTGTGGACATGATTTCGTGAAGATAAGCGAAGACTGACTGACTTACAACCCACTATATCCTTTTACACTGAGATTTGAATCCCGACGATAAACGAGAGAAACTAAATCCTCATGCTTCTACTCACATAAAAACTAGCTTTAACTCCCACTTTATTTCTGTACATCTGCCTTCAAGGCACTCCAAAACAAAATTAGCTTTGACGATCCGTTCGTGTGCTGCCCGTGGGCCTAAGCATGATTTTTCATTCCCCCGTTATCTTTATTAAAATCTCGGCAGGCGCTCTCTTTGTCATCCGGTTTCATAACCCTCGCAGCCACAAAAACTACGTGCCGTTTCTAGGCCAAAGCTTTAAACTTCAGAGGGTATAAGCAAACACCGGATTCGCTCCGTAACAAACGCCGCACGCGCTTTCCCTTTCCCCAACAATCTGATGTGAAACAGGATCAATACACAGCCCTCTGTGTCCTTTCGTCGCTTAATTCACTCCGTGGCTCCATCGAACACATCCGAGTTGCGGGTTAAACCGAGCAGCCATTCACACCATCACGGAAATGGGTCAATGGTATTCCAGCTGCTCGTCCGACCTTGCAGGTTCTGATTGGTGCTGTTTTTATCATTATTGCTATTGCTATTAATAATAATAATGGATACTTAGAGCGCTTAACCCGCACAGGCCCTAAGCGCGTACACGTTCTTTAAATGCAAATATTTTCTAAATCTAACGCATACAACACACACACGCACGCACGTGCGCACACACACACACACACACACACACACACACACACACACACACACAACACAACACAACACAACACACACACACACACACACACACACACACACACACACACACACAACACAACACAACACAACACAACACACACACACACACACACACACACACACACACACACACACACACACTCTACACAACACAACACACACACACACACACACACACACACACACACACACACACACACACACACACACACACACTCATTCACTCACTCACACAGTCGTACATCAGGGCAATGGGACTGAAGAAAAGTTTTTTTCAGAGGAGAAGGATTTTTAAGGAAGATTTGAAAGAACTGACAGAGGTAGAATGACGGACAGAAACAGGGACCTGGTTCCAGTTAAAAGAAAAAAGTTTTGCTTTGAGCCTCAGTTGATAGGTGTAGAGAAGGGAGGGAAATCAGAATCATGAATGACTGCTAGCTAGCTGTAGGAAAGGTTAATGAAGACTGACATCGATCAAGTTTACTGTTTATCGAGCCATTGAATTTGTGAAACGGGGAAATCCACGGATGAAACCGGAGCATTGTGTCAGTGTTTTTGCTGTTGTTGTGTATTTTCATTCACAATTCGTTTGATTGTAAGCTGTACAAATATTTTTGTGGTTTCGGCAGTACACACACAGGTATACTCTTTCTCGTGTGTGGCTGTTCAGTATTACAGAGTGTCAAGCAACTTTAAATATTATTACATATATATCAGCACACGACCGATCCATAATCTGTCAGAAAACAAAGCTGCCGGTTGAAGCAAAAACCCGGGTACTGCATGTTACAGGAAAAGAAAAGATCCAACGGCATTTGAAAATCGAAAGCGCATTCAACAATCGGCAAACAAACAGACCAAGCCAAGACCACCCCATTCCAGGTCCAATGTTTGTTTTTAAGCATCAAAGCTACGGGCCATGACGTGAGAACAGAAAAAAACTTATTTGTGTACTTTCGTTCTCTCCTCCGATCATGTGTCTGATCCTGCCGAGCGGTAAGATACCTCGGATGTTGATATTACCGCCCCCTCTGTTGAGAATCCAGAGCTATCAAAGGCTCCCTTCTGAGCTAGATCAGAATGCAGCTTTGTGCGCTTTGCCTGCGGCCAAGGTCATGGCCTCGACTTCTGCGTTCCTGATTGTTTCAGCTTCATTTCCCCAAACACTCTTTCAAATACAAAGTGTAATAAACGTGTGCTATTGAAAGCAGTGAGGTGCACTTGAGCTTGTAATTTGATGTATTATTGGTTTCGTCCTCATACCCTTGATGCTGAATTTCAGATCATACTGATTTTTATACCACACTAACAAAAACAACATGGTTTGCATGATACTGTAAAAGGCCAAGGCCGTTGATTCACCAAGAAAAGGCAACACAACAAATAGTAGCTGCAATAACATCCACACCACAACAGATCCGACCCCCATTATATGCTGTGTATGGGCTCAAAGCACTAACTAACTTACTAACTGACTAACTGACTGACTGACTGACTGACTGACTGACTAACTAACTAACTAACTAACTAACTACTGTATGCTGTCAAGATCAGAGCAAGGGACTATCTTCAGACTGCGCATGGGCCACAGTAACTACTGTCCGAACCACCACCTCTTTACCAGCTCCAGAACCCTACCTCTGTCAGACCGACAGCAGGACAACAGTAACGCTACCTGACACTGACCACTACCCGACAACCTCAGGCATTAGCTCTGGCCGGTGGAGACTTCACCAGTGGAAGCTTTTCAGTAGCCACAGAGTGGACTGTAGGCTCTATGGCCAGGACGACCTGCAGTACACGACAGTCTTCGTGCAGAGAACCGGAGTGCCTATTTGAGTGACCTACAAGAACCAGACGAAGGAACTGCAAACGAATAAAATGCTGGGCATGCGGTGAGTCGTGCTCAGCTGTCTGCAAGCTAGGCTGATTGCCCAGCGGCTGCACAGTTTGCTCAGAAAACAGACCAACGAATAAATAAATGGATTCATGTACCGTAATACTCTTTTTTCCGCCTGCCGTTGCTGGTAGCGCAGCTATTATGTCAGGTTCTGCAGTGGATCCTATTCAGGCTGGCATTTAAACACGCCTATTCCCACTTCCCAATGAACTGCGATCTACAAGTTCGTGATCATCAATTTTCTCCGCCGGGACAAGTCGGTAAACACTGGAGCTTCGTGTCAACAGCTACAGAGGTCTCTTGGGTTCCATGCCAACTACCTTCATTGTCCATTAACCCACCGTTTATTCCACTCTCTGTCAGTCGTTCATTCAACAACAAAAACGGTTGCGGTGAAAGATCAAAGGATGAATCAGAACACACGCAGCTTTGCACCAACCGTTTGCAGTTGTAATGTAAAAGCAGAGATCGAGACAATATTCATTTTTTTTTTTTTGTGGTCATGAAGAACAGATGTTCGTCAGAAACACATTGCAGTTTATACATATATATATATATATTAGTTATGAAAATGGTGCTGAGAGTGCCATGGCATAGTCACATCACATGGTGACACTTTCGTATGTTCGCTGCGTCGTGCATAGTTCAAGAACACGCGGATCTACAGCCTGGCTGACACACAGTATAATACCTGAGTAAAGATGTCTTGTTGATAAAGGAACCAAGCACAGCCGCAGACAATCTATAGTTGTATTGTCTTTCCCCAATTTTCCTCTTTTTGCAGGGAAAAAGATGACACCAAGCCTACTGTGGCTTAACTACGGGTGTCACAGTTCACATTTATTTTCTGTTCTCCCCAGGCCTTTCTCTCCCGGGGCGATCTGGCGGGGAGTACAGTCGGTGACCTTACCACAGACATATGCCTCTCGTGAAGGTTGACACGTCACCTTAAGCAAAACTGAAGGTGTTCGTATTTTCTGTCGCGAACGCAGGGTACGGGTGGTCACGTATCGGACAAGGACACGCATCCAGGACAAGAAAACGATTCAACGTTTCACCCGTTTTGTTTCCTCAGAACACAAAGCGTTAGCTTCCCTGCCTGCTTCAGCACTAACTCTGAAGATGTGAGTCTTGGGCCGTTAGGAAGTTGACCAGTTGTCGGTGATCTGGGACAGAGGGAGACGCACAAGAGAGAGAGAGTGCAGGTAGGTGGCGGGGTGGTGGGGGGGGGGGGGGGGGGTGCAGCCAGAGTTGCTGGCACAGGACAGGGCTGTGCGGCGAGTGAGCGGGAGTGGATGTCGCGTGCCATACGTTGCAGGGAAAGAGAATGCCAGAACGGTTCGCTTGCTCATCGATCCATCTCTCACCTTGTGTCAACACGTCTCCCAACCCAACCTCTTTCCTCCCCCGCCCTGTCATCGACATTTCTCTCTCTGTCTCTGTCTCTCGTCTCTGTCTCTCTGTCTTTTCTTTTTACCTGAATGAAATGTATTATGGGTGCTTCAGACTAACCTGTTTGATACTGGTCTCGACATTTCGCTTTAGTCAATTTTTGTACCCCTCCCCCAACTCCCCCGAGAATTATGATATTTGGACTAAACCTTTGCAGTAATTATTATACAAAGCCTACCCCACCCCCACCCCCTCAAGAAAACAGAAACAAAAACGCACACACAAGACAAACAACAACAAAAACAACAACAGACGAATACCAAACGGAAAGAAAAAGAAAAAGAAAAAAACAACGCTCTAACCAAACCTAATTCTTTGCGTCCTCTTTTTTTCTACCTGCATTAAATCATAAAGCCATATTACTTCTTCTTTTTTTAATTATACTTTTTTTTAAAGTCTAAAATTGTACAATAGGGCAAGCTGCTTGGGACAGACTCGTGAAAATAACCGCCGAAGGACTGTTTGGCTTGGCTTCGTTGTGCAGCTGTCGAGCAAGCGAGTTGCGCCAAACGGTAATTATTGCTATTGTCGCTATTCCCTTTGGTCGCCTCCAACCCGCAACGAACCCGTGGCTGTGCATTTGACGATGCATCCCCTTTAAATTGCCATCCTGTTAGCACAACGACTTCCTGGCAACAGTGGCCCTCCGCAGCAACAATACAATCTGAGACGGCATCGGCTTGTGGTATGGTTCACTTCTATTGCTGCTGGGGTTGCTTGGGGAAATATTGACCACATGATTGTTAGTGCAGCTCGGTAAACCACCATCTGCTCTATAATAGTTTTCATAAATCACTGTCAGGAAGGGGTAGGTCTCAACAGTCACTCAGTCAATTTCCTTGTGGTAAAGTCAGCAACCTCATTATTATTATCCCACACTTTTCTTGACAACCCCCCCCCCCCCCCCCCCCCCCAGCAAAACAAACAAAGAAGTAAGCAAGTATCTGGGTGTTTTACGCCAAGTCAACCAGTACGGTTACATCAGGGCGAACAAACAAACAAACAACAACAACAAACAAACAAACAAACAACAGCAACAAACAAACAAACAACAGCAACAAACAAACAAACAATCAACAACAACAACAACAATCTGAAGGAATCCTTGTGTTCACAAGCGGTTTATTTCTAGCTTTTTTTGTTTTTGTTTTGTTCGCGAGCTTTGAACTCTTATCTCGGCAGAGCCGAACAGTTCAGACTTACTAGTGTGTAACCGCGGCTTCCAGCCTGTTTTATTCATGAAATCTGGTCTTCCGACCTTTGCAGACTTTAATTCAACCAGGTCCATTTTTAGTTGGTTGATATTTGAGGCTCTGTCAACGGTGAAGGTCAGATCAGGACGAAACCCAACTCAATAAATAGCACGTCTAATTCACCGTTCACGACACAAGTCTTTACATGACTGAAACGGGCTGCGAATCAATAAACCAGAAGGCGGAAATCTATACCCCCCAAAAAAAACAACAACAAAAAACACAACAACAACACACACACACACAAACACACACACACACACACACACACACACACACACACACACACACACACACACACACACCTATAGAAAAAAATTCTGGCAGTAGGCCAAGCACCCCATGCGACATTCTAAGAGCAAGCATTTAAACGAAGAAGCCTTTGGAAGCTCTGGATTCTCAAGACCTGAGGAAGGACGTACCTTAATTAATATTCTGCCTCCGCGGTACCTAATCGAGGGGAAATCAAGTCCAGAACGTCTTCAAAGACAAAGCGTGGCTCTGAGAACAAAAAGATCGCTGTTGAAAACGTCGGACCTAGGCTAAGGTGAAATACAAACACGTCCATGTCCTACCTCGCACAGTGTCCGAGTCGTTCAGATGTCACTGATGCAGCAATGAATTCTGACCTGCGAAGTTTGTATCGTATACCGCGCCGTTTGTGGAAACAGTCTGATCGCAAAGAGATCGAAGTCTGCACGACGTATACTGATCCCCAAGCGACAGCCAGTGACAGTCACTCTGGCAGGCAACACTGTGCGCCAGCTGGAAGTTCTGCAGGTTTAATAGACCTCAGGACCAGATAAAGCGTTCACTGGACAGCGTGCTAAGAACCACTCGACGAGATAACAGTTTGAGCGGAGGCGTGCGTGTCGTGGACCGCTCCATGAAATAACGGTTTCACTGGACGTGTTGTGGACCGCTCCACGAAGTAACGGTTTCACTGGACGCCTTATGGACCGCTCCACGAAATAACTGGACGTATTATGGACCGCTCCACGAAATAAAGGTTTCAGTGGACGCCTTATGGACCGCTCCACGAAATAACTGGACATATTATGGACCGCTCCATGAAGTAACGGTTTCACTGGACTTGTTATGGACCGCTCCAGGAAATAGGTGGACGTATTTTGGACCGCTACACGAAGTAACGGTTTCACTGGACGTATTGTGGACCGCTCCACGAAGTAACGGTTTCACTGGACGTGTTGTGGACCGCTCCACGAAGTAACGGTTTCACTGGACGTGTTGTGGACCGCTCCACGAAGTAACGGTTTCACTGGACGTGTTATGGTTCGCTCCACGAAATAACTGGACGTATTATGGACCGCTCCACGAAATAACAGTTTCATTGGACACATTATGGACCGCTCCACGAAATAACGGTTTTATTGGAAGTATTATGGACCGCTCCACGAAATAATGATTTCATTGCACGTATTATGGACCTCTCCACGAAATTACGGTTTCATTGGACGTATCATGGACCGCTCCACGAAACAGAGGCTTCACTGAACGTGTTATTGACCGCTCCACGAAATAACAGTTTCAGTGGACGTATGATATGAATCGTTGCACGAAATAGCAGTTTGATGGTACGTGTGTTATGGATCGCTGCACGAAATAGCAGTTTGGTGGTACGTGTGTTATGGATTGCAGCACGAAATAGCAGTTTGATGGTACGTGTGTTATGGATTGCGGCACGAAATAGCAGTTTGATGGTACGTGTGTTATGGATCGCTGCACGAAATAGCAGTTTGATGGTACGTGTGTTATGGATCGCTGAACGAAATAGCAGTTTCATTCGACGTGTGTTGTGGATTGCTCTGTGTTATGGATCCCTTAGCAAAATAGCAGTTAGACTGAATTTGCGTTGTGATCGACCCGACCGCTCAGTAACTTGAAAAAGTAGGGGCTGTTTACTTACTACGTAGCTCACGTGCTTTTGTGAATGACTGCAGACTGATACTTAGGTCGCACTGTTCGTGTGAATGATATTAAACCCTAACATCGAGTGATAGCACAATTATAACCAGGTAAAAGTTGTTGGTGTGGTTGATAAACCCTACTTATAAACGACTGCAGTGTTGCCGTTTGCGTGAATAATATACCCAGGAATCACTACTGAATGGTGCTCAGACCACGCAGTCTGTGTGATCAATAAACGTTTATGGATTACTTCCAAATGGTACCCGGGTCACGCTGTTTTAGTGATAAAGCCGGGTATGGATGATTTCAGAATGATACCCAGATCACGCTGTCTGTGTGACTGGTGAACCCTGTGACCCGCAGGAGATTACAATGGGGCGGAGTATATCTGCACCCGTAAACCCCTGTGGTCTTGTGCTCCTTGTGTACAATGGAGTCAATGTTTCAATGAACTAGATAGATAGATAAATAGATATGCCTACACCTTTGCCTGCATGCTAAGTCCTGAATGCGATTTTGATGTTCTCACAACCTGTTGTCTTAAAATTTAATATTTTAAATCCTCCTTGTGTACGCGCGCGTGAACTGTTGCGCTTGCGTGAGCCGTACTGATTTAAATGCAAGTTGCTGCGTCACTGATAAGATTTACGCAGCTTGGGCGTGCTCAGTATGTCATGCAAATTAACAACAGTGTACAAAACGGTTCATACCGCGTTGCCTAATTATGTAAACCATTGTGGGAGACAGATATACATACAGACACTATTTTTTTATTTATTTTTTTACGCTCGGCCAACCGTTGGGGGTAATATCAGGATGACTAGATCAGCGTGAAATAATTCTACACCTGTGAGTAGACAGGCAGTCATAGCTGCTACATTGGCGAACAACTTCTCTACGTCACTGGTGTCAGATGACTTCCTTGATTATCAGTTAGTATATATCAGAGTCATTATATAGTAGTTAGTACCTAACCTACATAGACCTTACTTACCAGTCAGCATGTCGTAGTCGACATAGAGTATCTAAACAACATAGCTTTCACTTACAAGCTAAACTAAAAAGGGTAAACGTGGCCATAGTCCACCAAACTCTAGAATACGTCCGTCTCTCTCTTCTTCTTTTTCCGATTTTTTATTTCCACCGATGTCAAAACTTCACAAAACAAAAGACGGTCTATCTCAAAAAAGGTTTATGTACTCAATAACCACTGATTTTGAATATTACGACCCCCCCCCCCCCCCCATATATATATATAAACCCCCCGAGGAATAAACCCCATTAAGAATAACCCCCGAGGAAGGCGTCAGCCGAAAATTTGGGAACTTTTATGCCAACATATATATATATATTTGAGTTGAGTGTACAAGAACACACTGCATTTGAGTAACAAGAACACACACACACACACACACACACACACACACACACACACACACACACACACACACACACACATGCACATATATATATCTAGAGAGAGAGAGAGAGAGAGAGAGAGAGAGAGAGAGAGAGAGAGAGAGAGAGAGAGAGAGAGATCGGACAGCTGTTGAGTACTACAAAAATCATGTTCACATGCTGAACATCTGGCAAATGGTCTCCTGCCATGCCCCTAGCCTACAGAGAGATGGTGCTGCACATGTTGCGAAAGCTTCCTACCATTGTACCAACAATGTCGTATCACTCCGTGTCCCAGTCTATTCAAGCAGGCCGCCCTTTGCAGCAACGACACATGCAGCTTCCGCTGGTTTTGAAGCGCGGCACACGACAGCAAGACAACACCACACGATCAGCGACACAACCTGAACAGGTAGGCTACACACACCGACACACTCGAGTCCACCCACGCGACAGGTATCACTGAGCAAAGAGGGACCCCGATTTCTTGTATCGGTGCGTGAGTCATGCGCTACCTCCCTTATACACTGCTTTGGCCTAGCTTCCACTGCTCCACAGATATGACACAAGCTTACATGAGCCAGGCCGGCTGTCGCACACACCACACACACATGAATTTGAGTAAGATAACCTCTGGCCCGAATCGTCGCACAAACATACATGCACTACTCTTATCAGTACAGCGGTGTCCAGGGCGGACCGTACACTAGGCATCCAACGCAGCTTCACGCTGCAGACAGACTGACTTCAAACTCAGGGTCCGTGCTCAACAAAACAACAACAAATGCACAGCCCGAAGTTTTCGTCCTCCTCTGAAGGCTCCACGCAATTTTAATCCTTGATTTTTCAGTCTCGTCACGGCTGCATTTGAATAACAAGAACACACCTTTTGTTAACTTGGCTAGAGCCAATCGCGCGCAATGTACCTTGACTGCATGTGTAGTATAAGCCTGTGAGTATGACAACGCAGGGTGTAAAATTCACGGTGTCAGCGTCTGTCGATGTATAGGCTAGGCCATTAACCCGTGGTGGTACTGGAAATGAAATTACAGTCGCTGTATTACAGACACACTCAGGAATAAAGAGGCCAAGGTAGGGCGACAAAAGACTCCGAAGGGCATCCTCTTCACCCAGGAGTCATTGGTTCACTCACCAGGTGCATGTTTACTGTACATGCGCAGACCCCATCGTTCGTTGCGCTGTATATGTGCGCGTACTTTTATAGCTGTTATTAGTAACCTTATTACTTGGACTACGTACAGTACTGTTGTTGCCGCTGCGGTATGCCTGGCCCGGGAAGGCATTTCCTGCTGTTGCCTTGCCAGTGTTTTGTATTGATCGTCACACGTGTGGTGTGACAAACTTAGAAACCCGGAGCCATCAAGGCGGTGCTTTTTTTTCTTCTTTTTTTTCTTTTCCTGGTACGAATTTTTATGCTGAGGTCACCAGTAAAAACATTTTTTTTTTTTTTTAAATTAGACACTTATTTTGTGGAGTTTTTGCTTACTTGCAAGGTTATGATGTCAAACACCGAATGTACACATGTCAAACACCGAATACCTGCTTCCCCAGGATCGATGTATGTAGGCCAGTGTTAACTGCACACGCCCTTGAAACATATGTTCACCGAAAACATTAACACATTTTGCTCTCTCTCTCTCTCTCTCTCTCTCTCTCTCTCTCTCTCTCTCTCTCTCTCTCTCTCTCTCTCACACACACACACACACACGCACGCACGCACGCACGCGCAAACCCTTTGTAAAAATATAAAAATCCAGCCTTCTCGAGCATGTTCTGCTCA
>OY757542.1:3543217-3556058 GCA_963584105.1 Alviniconcha strummeri
AATCGCCAAAGGAGATGAATAATGGCAAGAGCATAACTTTTTTTGTTACATATTATTATTGTTTTTGCTGTCTGTGCTTCAGATTGCATACGTCTGGTTATTCATCATTTTTTTGGGGTGGGGGGGGGGGAGGGAAGCAAACATAACAAGAATGAGTTATAAAATTATGCATGTTGAAAGATGTGTTCATGTCTTGAAATGATTGAACACTATGTGTTTATTTTCAGAAGAGTCTGAGCCCACCAGGGAGTCCAAGGATATATGACCGAACTGGGGCATGTGAGTCTTTTAGTTGTCTTTACACTATTACAGTACAAAATAGATCTAGATCATCTGTCTTGGTGAAATTCCAATCTGATTTACAATCAGATCAAAATAAGGCACACACACACACACACACACACACACACACACACACACACACACACACACACACACACACACACACACACATCAACAATAACAACAACAACAACAACCTCACAGTCACACAGGCGCTGTGCACACATTCACAAATCCAAAGAAACAATTACAAATAAGACAAGAAAGGGGAGGGGCTACATAATTATACTGAGACTTTACATGTGCCTGTGCATTCTTTCTTCATAATTATGTGCACATGTTTGTGTGCTGTCTCTCACACTGTATTTCCTTGTACACTACACTCCCCACAGATCCCTTCAGTCTTCTTCTGACAAAATGGTGTCTGTCCAACCCATTGACTTGAAAAGCACTGGTGCAAGGTCTGTCAGGCACCTTGTGTGGGTAACTCTGTTCTAATACAGATCCCCGCATTCTTGTTTTGTAGCTTGAAAAAGGGGCTTTCCTATGTTGTGTTTTGTCATGTCCTTACCTCTGCCTGTGTAGTTTGAGGAGCAGATGGAGTACTTCTTTCCCATTGTACTGTAGTATAAGAGAGTATTTATGAGGCACTTATACCTATCATGAGCCGGAAGTGATCGAAGTAAACTACACATTACTCGTGATACTTCAAGCTGTGGCAGCAACTATCATGAGTAATGCGTAGTCTACTTTCAGTATCGTGCCTCGCTGAACTCCCCAGTTTACCAACCTGGCCTAGGTTTAAGGGGAACTACTGTAAAATCCTGAAACTATATGAACACTCTATATGTAGCAGCAAATATTTTCGCCTAGGAAAGCAACATTGAACTTGAACTTGCCTAGGGGAGGGTCTTTGGTGGCAGTTAATCCAATGAAAACGCTGTTTGGGTCTTTCCGGGTCAGTAGCTCGGACACCCATTAATGCAGCCATGCGTTCATGTGCACCGGACATGGGTGCTTACTGACCCGTGTTTACTAACAGACGGCAGTATGGTTCAGATCACACAAGAGTGCAAAGTGTTTACGATGGAAGTGCATGATCGCTAACAAAAAAGTTTTGTCTTTGATTTTCTATTCAACTCATCCCCCTGTATGAAGAAAAAGGAGAAGAAAGAAGGGAAAAAAAACAAAACAAAACAAAACGGGGGGTGGGGGGGGGGGGGGGAGAGAGACAGAGAGAGAGAGAGAGTCATTTGTTCCAGCACGGTCAGTACTACTTTTTTCGCCATAAATTAAAAAAAGTGTCGCCGGAATACCCCCCTTCAGGGAATCCCCGAGCTATATTTATCGCGTTGCGTGCGTATTTAGTTGGCAGCGGCAGTGGAAGTTGCATTGTGGGAAGGCAATGGTCGACCTTCCGACGGCAAAAGCAAACTAACCTGAGCCGGGGTCAAACAGTTGCACATAAACACAGTACTGTTATCTCTTTTTACACCTTCTTGTACGACGCGCTGAGACTGTGGGTTGTGGGCTGCATCTGCGATGGAATCGGAGCAGGAAGATACAGGTAAAGTTGACCTCCAGTTTGATCGGTGTAGTATCAGTTCGATATGCAAGACGCAGTGTTGCGAAACCAGCCACGATAGGCGAAGGCTATTTTCGTGCTGGGGGGCAAAGAAGTAACTCCGGCTTGTTTTTGTTGTTGGTGTTTTCGAACAGGCGTCGGAAGACCAAAATAGTTACATTCTTTAACTTGTGTTTTGTTCAAGCACTCACTTTATTGATTACACGTCACTAAGTACGGGCAGTGAATCGATGAAAAAACAATAAACGCTGAGGTTGGATCACAGTATAAATTATGATGCGATCGAAGAAAAGCAAGTGTGCCACTTCTCCGTCAACAGTATTATCACTGTATTAGGACCATCCCAACTCACCCTGTTTCTGTCTCTGTTTCTGATTGTGGTGTAAATAGCATTGTTGAACTTAAAGACACAACGTACCATGTGTCTATATGTAGCAATAATATATATATATATGCAATAATTATTTAAAAAAAATATTTGCCACAAAGGATTTCTTAAAAAAAAAAAAATCCCTCAAAAGTCTGAATTAGTGAATAAAACCAACCACTGATTGTGAATCTCTTGTGCCAGTTGAACTGATCCGAATTGTAATTCTAATATTGTGATCATTTTTATTTTTCACAGTAATCAGTATTATAATTTCCAACACGCAGACAGTAATAATTACATTATAGTGGTAAGTTTTTAAATATATATCCCAGTATAGGACATATTTTATGTGCAGTTCAGTGTTGTTCAAAACCTTAAGCCCGTTCTTAATTGGGCGAATGTTTCTTCATGAACCTAGTTGGAAGTATTCGGCAAACCTAGTTGGTTTTTAATTGAGCGAACTTTTCTTCACGCACCTAGTTGGAAGTATTCATCGAAGCTATATTTGGGGTCCAAAAAGCTTCACTTAACGTGTTCTGGGAACATTTGCCCTATTCGACGATCATTGCCTCTGATTGGCTGAGAGCAGAGCTCTCCTGTGGATGAAGAAAAGATAAAAATGGATGACGGTGTTGCTAGGTTCTTCACTCACTTCGGAGGGAATTTGTTTATCTGTTGACTTGTGGGAGGTGCAGCCTTGTCTCGGAGACCCAGAATGAGATAGTAGTTAGTTGAATTACCCTGTGAGGGATGATCAGAGTATATTGACTTGACCTGACTTGGATATAGCCTACATTTTTGATCATGCTGTCTGCTGCGCGTCTGCCGCAAGTTCAGGCTGAAGCTTGCTTCTAATTACAAGCCATTTGAGAATGAAGAAAAGTTTGGACTGTCTGAAGCATGTTCGGCGAACTAAAAGTTAAATTAAGAAATGAATCATAGTTCGTCAAACTGTCCGAAGTGTGTTCAGCAAACAAACATTCGCCCAGATAAGAACAGGCTTTACATTAACAGGTATTGGCATGCGCAAGGGGAAAAAATCAGCAATTGGTCTGACCAGTTCAAGAGAATGCATGTGTTGTGGTGTGTGTGAGTGTGTGCATGCGTGTGTGCGCACCCCTAATTGATCATTATTTTGTTACATGCTGCTGATCTATCATTTTATCATGTATACTGTTGTAAGTGGCTTGTGATCTCCTAGTTGGAGGTCTGTTGAGGTCTGTGAATGTGCAGTTAATGAAAGTAATAATAAAATTAATGGAAATTTGAAAGCACCCTACCTACCAAAAATATTTTAACAGCCCAAGGCACATACAAAAGCAAGAATAGTGACAACATGCTACAACATAAGAAAATAAAATTTAGAAAGTTATACATCCATTATTTCCTAGCACACACACACACACATGCAAGTAGGCAAATGCGTGCATGAAGCGTGCACACATTGATACAGGCAGGTTAATTAAGAAGGGGGTGGGGAGGTACGACTGGCAGCAGAAACAAAGAATTTACGAGTTTGGTTCATGGGCTGAGAGGAATTATAGTGTGGTTAATTTGAGTTGTGTCTTGAACTGGGATTTTGTTGCAGCATAGCGTACAGAGAAGGGAAGTTTATTCCATGTGATGGTGCAGATGGGGAAAACTGTGTTGACTTTTGAACTTTTTCTTTCATTTTGGAATCTAAAACGGTGCAGGTGTCAGCAGAGGACTGCAATGAATGGAATGGGATGTACAGGTGAAGCAGGTCAGACAAGTAAGGAGGGGCAGTTTTTGAGACTATGTCATAACACGTGGAAGAAACTTTATATTCAGTTCTTAGCGCTACTGGAAGCCAGTATAGTTTAGCCAAAAGTGGAGTGGTGAAGCACAAGGAGAGGTCTCGAAAATGAGTCTGGCAGAATAACTGTGAACCTTTTAAAGTCTGTCAATGGTCTGTTTGGGCATTCCTTACAAATAAGAGAGTTACAGTAGTCAAGACATGATGATACCAGGGATGTGACCAGGATTTAGGTCACCTCAACTGTGAGGACATGTCTAACTGCACTAATTCTCTGCTGAGACAGGTACATGTAAACTGACACATTTTACTGACCAAGAGCTTGTCACTGACAATCATCACCAGAGTCCAGACTGACTTTGATAATTGAATTTCATTTTGACCAGTTACAACTGAAAGTGGAAAGTTGGTGAGTTTTGAGGATCTGTGAGTAGTGTTTCAGTTCTTCCAGTGTTCGATTGTAATTTGTTGTAATCAAAAGATTGATTGATTTTTCTTTCTTTTTTTACACAATCACAGACTTTTGTCCATCACAGTGATGGACAGTTTGCAACATTTTTGTTTTTGTTTTTCAAGTCCATATTTTCTCCTTTGAGTCTGATTGGGAATCATTTATCTGGTAAAAAAAAAAGGTAAAAAGAGAGAATTCTGAAGTCAGGGATGATCATAAGATTGATCATGCATGATCGTACATTTTTAGCTCTGCATTCTTGTGAACTGTGAATAATTTTAACGACAGTGTATCCAAATACTGATTCTTGTGTGTTTGCAGTCTTCCATATTTTTTCTTGTGTGATCTTTCAGTTATGAATGAAATTGAAAAACAGTTTAGTCACATTTTGTCCATTTTTTTAGTGTTAGCTAGTGTTCTTTTCTAGTGGTCACAACTTCAAGAAGCTAATACAAAGTAGTTCAGAGAGGTTAAACTGTACTGTTGTTACAGTAACCGTACACCACAAATCACCTGACACTCACATTGGATTACTTTATATCACACAGGTCACATGAAATCTCAGGTAGGATTCAAATGGCAGTATGGAGGAATCTCCTATTTCCATGTAATTTGATTCTTTTTTCAAAACAGTGGCACCTTCAGTTTTAAAGGCTTTAAATTCCATTGGTGACTGAGGTGTTCTGATCTGGGACTTGCAGTGTTTAAAAAGAAATGTTGTGACTTATTTTGCTCTGGCTAAAAGAGAAAAAGTAACAGAATGATACACTGCAAAGAATGCAATGTACAAAGTTCCTCTGGTAGTGTCCTGTCAATCTGTTTATGTATACTATAAGTAGGCAGCAACATACTAAGTTTACAGTATTCTGTTAAATATACGTTTTGACTCCTAGTATACAGCCTCTCTCTTGTGGGGGGTGGGGGTGTTAAAGTTCAAAAGAAAACTTTCCAGGTGAGGCAAACCAGTAATATGCAGTGTCAGTAAAAATAATCATAAAAAAAAAGGAGGTGAACTCTATCAGGATTAGAAACAATTCAAAGTACATGCTCACAGTAAAAACAAACTGTCACTATTGTCAGACTGCAGAATGCAACTTTGAAAGTGTAACACTAGATATCCTCCAGTTTACTCTTCAAACACACAGAATTGAAAATGGAATGATGAAATATTTCCATCATCGTTTTTTGTTGTTGAGGTCCAAACAGAGAATGTGGTTTACAACTAACTAGTTGTTGCTTGTAAGCATTGCAGGTGGCCAGTGCTTTAAAATGAACTGCCTTCAGCTGAACCTTTAAAGGCCCATTATGCTCTTCCTTGCACCAGAGGACAAAATGTTACTGGACAGCCTTCACCCTTTCCCAGAGGTTCCGCTGACAAGGTCACTGACAGGGATGAATGGAAGAGAAAGTACTGGGTACATGTCTACCCATGTACCACATGGAACTGGTTCCCAGTATTCTTTCTGCTCCCCAGTTGAGTAGGGCACAGGCTGTTTTACTGAGAAGTTTTATCATTCTGGGTGTCCATGCCTTTTTTTCCCCTTTCTTTGTGTGTGTGTGAAGAATATATGGGTTTTTTTTCTTCTTCTTTTTTCTCTCCACATCACTGGTTTTGTGGACCTGTGCACCCTACTGCCTCCTTTCCCAGAGGTACCGCTGAGTAGGTCACTGACACGGATGAATGGAAGAGAAAGGTCTAGATATATATATGTATACTGGTGTACCATATAGAACTGGTTCCCGACCTTCTTTCTGCTCCCCAGTTAAGTGGGGCACAGGCTGTTTTACGGAGAAGTTGTTTTATCATTCTGGGTTTTAGCTTATGTCCTTTTTTGAGAATACATGTATCCTTCCATATATATCTTGATGTTTTGTGAACTGTGCAGTGGACCTGTACCCCCTTACTGTTACCCCTGTGGGTGCCACTGGGCAGTCTCCTGCACTGTACTTCATCCATTCATTTTATACATTTTCAAAAATACTGCTTGTTCATTTCCAAGGAAGACTTAGTATTAATCTCACACTGTAAAAACAGTTTGGACTGAGTCAGTATGGTTAGCTTTAGGTGGGCAAAACGCCTTAAGAGGTGAACCTTGTGTAAAATTGTTCAAGAAGTAGAACTATATATTTTGGATCAATGTTGCAAGCTGGGGGAATTTAAGCACAATTAATGATTAATTAGTCATCAGTGGCAGCAGCCAGTGGATGTAGGTGACCCACCTGCCAGTCTCACACACAGCCAAACTTCACTGTTTGGGTTGTGGAATGCACTGCTTACAGAGGTAGATCTGATGGTAGTCCCAATGATGGCGGTGTTCAGTGTTTGATATGATGATTGTGTTGTTTGATACAGAGTTATTTATTGACTTACTGATAGTGGTACGCATCATTTCCATTTCAGATAGCTACTTGTTATTTGTCATAATATCATAAATGTATATTTCTTCCTCCAACAAGCACCTGGCAGATCTTTTGCTCTTGAGAAGGAAGAACTTAAATTCACTTGGGAGGAAGGATTTATATTTTATACAAGTGAGGTGAAGTCAATGTCTACCAACTGTTGCTTGGTATTGGGAACTGAATAACTGTACCTATTAGGGCATTTCCCATGGGAAATTTGAGTCCCTTTCCTTGTGGAAACCCATGGGAAATTGCAGTCACTTTCCTTGTGGAAAGGCACTGCAAGATTTTGTGTCGTGCCACCATCCTAATGTAGCCCACTCTCTCCTTGTGGAAAGGCACTGCAAGATTTTGTGTCATGCCACCATCCTAATGTAGCCCACTCTCTCCTTGTGGAAAGGCACTGCAAGATTCTGTGTCATGCCACCATCCTAAGGTAGTCCAGTGTCTCCCAAGTCCTTGAGAGGAGCAGTGCATTCAGTCCCTTGGCTCTGACTAGGTGTGTTCATAAAGTGAACCTTAGTCTTATCATATATTGGCAGAGCTCAGGAGCTGTGTGAAATCAAGGTGGCCATCCTGGGCTCCCTGTCCCTAATTAGTCTCTATGGTCTCTGTGGATGTAAAACAACACTGAACTTGTCATGTTGGGGTAATCCCTACTACACAGAAAAGGCATTTGGGGATGGAAATCTGGTGATATTAAAATTTAAAGGGGTCTTGATGAGATATTGCTTCAAAGCATTTCTTCACAGAACTGGAAAATCAGCCTGAAACACCGGATAATTTTTTAAAGGAAGATTTACACATAGAGGGCTCTTAATATATATAAAAGAGAGCCAGTTTGGCATGGCGGTAAGGCGGTAGGCTGGCAAGCGGAAGGACCTCGGTTCGATACTGCTTCGGCTCTCCTTTCTCTTCAAAAGTTGTGGTCTGTGGACACTGTCTTGTGACTTTGTTCCTCACAATTAATGAAACATTAAAATGGCTCTCATCACTGCCCATCTTAATGCAGGTCATTCTGGTGGTGACAGTGTAGCGATAGGTATATACTCTCCTTCCTCCCTCCCTCTTCCCCCACCTCCATACCCTCTTCCCCCTATTCTCCCCGTCCCTAATAAGCCTGATGGTTTCTGTGGATGTTAAGCACCATGTTTACTTACTATATATATATAAAAAATTGGGAGAAAAAAAGGTGGCTACATCAGTTGGTGTAATTAAAATTAACAAAAAACAGAACTTGATCAGTTGATGTAATTAGTGTGCAGTTGTACATCCTGTCAACAAGGAAGCTTATGAAACCCATCACGCTTATGTGTTAGTATTAAGACTAGCAGATAAAGCCAGAGGCGGAGGGCACTCACCGCTAGGTCTGTCAGTCCAAGGGAAACAATTCGTCTGCGTGGGGATTCTGTGCTGTGGTATTTTGGGCGAGCCAGTCCAAGGGAAGGAATATATTATTGTAAGGGGATACTGTGCTGATGTCTTAGGTAAGAGTTACTGCCCTTCGATGTGGAACTGTGTTGGATCACTCCTACTGCTACCAATTAAAACAAAACAAAAGGGGGGGGGGGGGGTACTTTAGTGTCTACATGCATTCAAAATACCATGCCTCTGTTCTTACAGTTGATCAAGAAGTCAATTGAAAGCCTGCTGCTGTAACAAAGGTTGTTTTTTTGGCAAGCAATGCAAGTTCCCATAATGTTGTTGAAGAACTACAACCACCACTGCAACTCAGATTCAGCTCGTAGCACTGTAAAGCAGGATGGTTTGAAGTGTCAACCATCATTGGATGCAGCTTTATGTACAATGGTTGGAAAGTATCAAGCATGTTGACATTAATTATTAATAGGTAGGTTTGAAAATGCACAAGTGAATGAATGGACTGTTACACTAAAACAGTAAAAAGTCACATGCATGTGTATGTGTGTGTGTGTGCGTGTGTGTATGTGCGAGTAACTGACGTCTAGCTGAAAGACCAGTCTCACTGTCTGTATCAGTTATCATGTACAGTCTTACTGCCAGCAACATTTGTTCTCACCATCTGTCAGTATCACAAGTACAAGTCAAAAGAAGAAAAAGAAAAAAGAGTAGCCTCAGAAAGGAAAGGAACAGGGAGATAATGTGTTCTGTACTTCTCAGATAGACATTTATTGACCGTTTTCACAGCATGGGTCCTGGGCGTGATTCTGGCTCTTCTTCATAAACTGGCTTAGGTTGGTTTCACTTGTGTGGTACATACAAGATTCTGGCTCGGTACTCTTTTTCGTTTTGTTTCTTCTTCTTTTTTTATGTGTGTGGTGGAGAAACCAGATGATACCTAGTCTTTTGGCTCAGAAAAAGGTGTGTCGTACATACACATTCATAACAGATGGCTAGGCAGTTGGAGCTCTAACACAAGCATATGGCTGATGGAGGTTTTCTCAGCAGCTTCAGCAAAATTATTAATTTTCCATTACATCACACAAGGTAAACATGAAAATACCTGTGCACTGGTAGGATTGGGTGTCACTGCTCTTTCATCAGTTGCAGCCAGAACCAGGCGTCGGT
Source organism: Alviniconcha strummeri (assembly GCA_963584105.1). Taxonomy (NCBI): domain Eukaryota; kingdom Metazoa; phylum Mollusca; class Gastropoda; family Provannidae; genus Alviniconcha; species Alviniconcha strummeri. The sequence continues at coordinate 3,552,630 of OY757542.1, forward strand.
AATGTGACCCCATACGCCCACAGTGGATTATTAATGGTAACCTTTCCATTGATTCCACCTCTACCCCCCCCCCCCCCCCTCCACCCAACTGAATACTCACTTGGTCAGGCACAATGTGAATGCATGGATTTTTTGTTGTAACTGTGGTGTCGCTTGAAATACAGTTCAGTATGGTTAACCAGGTTAGATATCATTGCCTGAAGATAGGACTCTGTGTGTGTGTGTGTGTGTGTGTGTGTGTGTGTGTGTGTGTGTGTGTGCTGAATCTTGAAAATATGTACATTTAAAGAATGTGTAAGGGGTTAGGTGCTTATGTACCCATTATTATTATTATTGTCATTATCAGTATAGAGCCCAAAGGCGAGCAGATGCCATCAGTTTTGAGTATAGCTCCACATGTCAGGCCTTTTACATTCCACCCAATTCTGATGCAGTTGGAACATCTGTTTCCCACTTGAGCACAGGTGTACTGTACATAACATCAGTAGAGTACAATGGTTGCACATTAATTAACATTCCATGAACCTACATTTTTGCTTCAAGTGTGTCATTTTGTGATGCCTGCCCATCAGTTTCATATAGGCATATGAGGGGCAGTTGAAACATGAAGAAAACACAGAGTAAATTCATGAAAAAGTACAATAATTATATTTTGTTGAGATTATGTGGGCTACCTGTTGTGGTGCACCTCCATTTTCTCTCTAAATGGGCACTGACCATGCGTAATGTTTGTATGGCTATCTATGTTGTTAATGTGATTTAGAATAAGCAAAACAAACAAAAACAAACTTTTGGGGAGCCTGCATACATGTTTGGATGTAAATCTGGACCAACAATCTGTGGTGGGGATGGCTTGGTGGTAGAACATTGGACTGTGATCAAAAGGTGTCAGGTTTGAGTCCCAGCAGAAGCAGTGGGAAAATATTCTTTTCCTTGATCAACTTTCAGTGCTGACTCTTACACTGGTATCTGTCTGCCCCCCCCCCCCCCCCCCCCCACTCCCCATGCTACTGCAGTAGCATGTAAAAGATCCTGGTCATTCTGCCAAAAGTGCAAATGGCCTGTTACAGCATAACAGACATACACCCTACCTATGTAGCTTCAAATAAAGTGACACTAAACTGGTGCATGGTTGTATGGTGGACAGAGCATACGCGCTGAGACAGAAGCAGTTTCACCTGGCACCAGCCATGTAACAACCTAATACTTTGTAAAAGTGCTGTAAGTACTACACTTTGGTGTAACACACACTTTAGTGGGTATTCAAAAACATGCTATGAAGGCTAGGGCCACTGCTTTCAAAATCACATTTGACAAAAGCACAGTGAGTATGCTTGAGAGCCAAGAATAGCAGTATATAAAATTAGCTGATTGATCAAACTGAATTATTGATGTGATGAACTTGCTTAATGGGTTTCAAGCTTCGGATGAAAACGGTGGCTTACACACATGTACATGAGTGCTATGACAGCATCTGTTTATTTATTGATGTTGGTAGGTGAAAAACATTTCACCAGAAACAATAAAAATGGAACAAGGGGAGAGTGGCTGGGGGGGGGGGGGGGGGGGGGTAAGCAAATTAACAGATGGAAGGCCACAGCAAAAACAAAAACAAACAAAAAACCCCCAGTAATATCCAAGGAGGTGGTTGGAAATTCCTGGGATATTTAACATGCCATTTTCAGCAACAAGACCAATCAGTCATCCAAACAGGTCCTTTCTAGCGAGTAAACCCAAAATTTACAGCCAACATGCACACACACAGAAACTACTGCCACGGGGCACCATCAGCAGCTGTGGGATGGAGCACACAGAACATCTGCATTAGTTTTACCTGCCTGTTGTAACCCATATGACCACATGACTTTGCATTCAGTTTTGCCTGCCTGTTGTAAACCAGATGACCACATGACTATGCATTCAATTTTACCTGCCTGTTGTAAACCAGATGACCACATGACTTTGCATTCAGTTTTACCTGCCTGTTGTAAACCAGATGACCACATGACTTTGCATTCAGTTTTACCTGCCTGTTGTAAACCAGACGACCACACAACTTTGCATTCATTTGACCAGCCTGCTGTAATCCAGATGACCACACAACTTTGCATTCATTTGACCAGCCTGTTGTAATCCAGATGACCACACAACTTTGCATTCATTTGACCAGCCTGTTGTAATCCAGATGACCACACAACTTTGCATTCATTTGACCAGCCTGCTATAATCCAGACAACCACGCAACTTTGCATGCATTCATTTTACCAGCTTGTTGTAACCTGGCTGACCACGCAACTTTGCATGCATTCATTTTAATAATAATAATACTAATGAATACTTAGAGTGCCTAACCTGCACAGGCCCTAAGCTCTTACACATTCTTTACAAATACGTAATTATTGTCAAAATTCAACGCATACAACATGAATGCACACACACACGCACGCACATACACAGACTCGCACACGCACGCGCGCACACACGCGCGCACCAGTCGCATATCAGGGCAATCAGTGCAACGAGACTGAAGAAAAGGTTTTTAAAAAGAGAAAGGTTTTCAAAGAAGGTTTAAAGGAGCTGACAGAGGTAGAATGGCGGACAGAAACAGGGAGTTTACCCGAGTTTGTCGTTTGTTGTCGCTGAAACGACAAAACGACAGAAGATTTGACCTGCCTGTTGTAACCCGGATGACCAAGCACGCATGGTTTGGCGGATGCAGGCCTGTGGTGGCCCGCCGTTGGCCCGTTGCGCTCATTGTTGCGTCGCCAGCGTCACGCCACCCTGCTCCAGCTTGTAAGGTCTGACTGTACCTGTCACGATGAAGTCTGACCTAGAAAGAGAGGGCGAGGAAAACACAGGTTGTTGGGCTGTCGAAAGAGGGGGGGCACGGAGACTGCACCGTGGAAGAATAATTGATGAGCTGCGGAAGGGGGAGGGTGGGATGGAAGGGGGGCGGGGTGGGCGGGGGGGTGTAAAGCGGGTCGTGCCGTGTTGTCAACACGACCACCACCAAGGCACATACCGACCCGCGAGGTACACACAGCCCGATAGGATTTTATACGTAAATACCCTGACCGTATTTTTTTTTATCTGAGAGAGAGAGAGAGAGAGAGAGAGAGAGAGAGAGAGAGAGAGAGAGAGAGAGAGAAGATTTAAAGTGTTATAGACCCCACAACCATCGCCTAAACACATATATCCAAAATGTATCGGGGGACAATGGGTATTTTGCTTTCGATCGCTTTGCTTGCGGGTTAAAAAACACACCTACACTGCCCCCCCCCCCCCCCCACCCCCCCAACACACACACACCGCCACCATCACCACCACCAACAACACAAGAAAAGAAAACAGCTGTGGGCACCGACAGCTGTGGGCACCGCGGACGTAGACATTTCTTTAAGCTCCCTTTGCAGAGAACGCAGAGCTCGT
>OY757542.1:3556258-3569500 GCA_963584105.1 Alviniconcha strummeri
ACCCACCTGCACACCCCTCCCCCGTTCAGGTTCGTTTTGAACGGGAAATCGGGGTCATGGGAGCTTACCTCGTTGGAAAGCAAGCTGCAACGCAATACAGTGGAGCTACTAGGTGTTGTTTCTACCGGCAGCGCTACCTTCTATCTTGAACGTGATGTGCAGTGTGCATCTCTGCAGCTCGCACATGACGTCGATTTTCCGACGTTTCGGCCAGAGGAGCCCCGTTATGCGCGTGTACGTCCAACGGCTGCACATGACATTGGAAAACGGAGGAGGAGGGCTAGATGTCTGGAGACGGGTTTGTCCGTTTGGTGAGCGTTACTGGAGGCGGGCTTTTAGCCCGTTCGGTGTACACAATTATATGCGTGTAAATGTATGAGAGGCTGGTTGGTGACGGTGGGCGTAGCGGGCGGGAACGGAGGGGAAGGGCACAGCGCGGAGCTAGCTCGCCCTCTGCTGACCCAACAGTGCCGTCGTGTCGCACGAGCCACGGCTGCTGCCACGGCGATAGAGCTCTCTGTCTCTCTGTCCGTCTCTCTGTGTGTCACTGTCTTTCTCTCTGCCTCTGTCTCTCTCTCTCTCTCTGTGTCTGTCTGTCTCTCTCTGTCTCTCTCTGTCTCTGTCTCTCTGTCTCTGTCTCTCTCTGTCTCTCTGTCTCTCTGTCTCTCTGTCTCTCTCTCTCTCTCTCTCTCTCTCTCTCTCCCTCTCCCCCCTCCCTCCCCCCCTCTCTCTCTCCCTCCCTCTGTCCCTCCCTCCCTCCCTCTCTCTCGCTTCCGTCGCCTCTTCGTCGTACAGACACCACCACCGCCAGTGGCAGGGCCCGTCCCCGTTATTTATCGATCCCGCTTTTCCCTATTGGAAACGGTGCGTCTTCATTAATTAGCTCCAGAAGGCGGTGTGCACAGGGTCTGCTAGGCTCTGCTCCAGCCTCAACGCCAGACGTCGGATAAAATGAACATAACTGTTGGCGTGTGGTGTGCTTGCTCCATCCTCAACGCCAAGACCTCGGATAAAATGGACATGAGTGTTGGTGTCTGGTCAGACTGGCATTCTGGTAGTCTGGTGTACCCCCTCCCCCTCTCCCCGACCTGCCCTCCACCCACGCTCCCTGTATCGGGGGGGGGGGGGGGGGGGGGGGGGGGGGAATGTTGACTACGTAGTATTTTTTTAAATTATTATTATTCCCCCGGGTGTACTCGGATATAAGGTGTGTGTGTGTGTGGGGGGGGGGGGGGGGGATGTGCGAGGTAGGGACTTTCGTTGACATTGAGTGGTAAACGAAGTGTATTGATGTCTGTACACACTGAGTAGTAAACGAAGTGTATTGATATCTGTACACTTTGAGTGGTAAACGAAGTGTATTGATGTCTGTACACTTTGAGTGGTAAACGAAGTGTATTGATGTCTGTACACTTTTGAGTGGTAAAAAGGTGTATTGATGTCTGTACACTTTGAGTGGTAAACGAAGTGTATTGATGTCTGTACACTTTTGAGTGGTAAAAAGGTGTATTGGTGCCTGTACACATTGAGTGGTAAACGAAGTGTGTTTATGCCTGTACACTTCTGGTGAAACAAAGTGTATTGATGCCAGCACGCTTTGAGTGGTAAACAAAGTGTATTGATGCCAGCACGCTTTGAGTCAGTGGTAAACAAAGTTTCTTGATGCCAGCGAACTTTGCTTTGAGTTGTAAACGAAGTGTATTGATGCCAGCACGCTTTGAGTGTTAAACGAAGTGTACTGATGACTGTACACGTTGAAGTAAACGAGTACACTGGTGTCAAACACCTATATCTACCCAGAACGAAAATCAACAGTGCCTTCAAATCAGTATCAATACGAAAATACAGCGGTGTCTGTATACTTTGGATTGTGAACGAAGTACCTTGGTGTCTACAAACCTTGACAGTTATAACTGTAACCGGACGACATCGGCGCGTGTCTCTACCTCTCCAACTGTGAACGAAGTATGATGGTGCCTATGAACATAGATGTACCTTGACGTGTAAACGAAGTTCATCTAGAGGCACGGTCCCTGTTTCATCGGTGTCATGTACACCTTGATTCGTAAACGAAATACGCTGTTAATACATCACGAGAGAGTAAAAACCTGAACGTATATATATAATTTGAATATATATATATATATCGTTCGCTATACACCTTCAAGTGTAAATGAAGTCGGTGTCTCTGCTCATCGAAGCGTTTCCAAACGAAGAGCAGCGACGTCTGTAATAAAAGTGTAAAGGACTAAGCCACGGAAAGCCCACGGCTAACGACAGGTCGTCAGGCAATCCCTGCACCACTGTCGCCCATCAACACGGACGCCCCCCGTCGCCACCAACTGTTTTATAGTCCGCATCGATTTCCTTCCCAGTTTTCGCTCCAGTCTCTTTGGGCTGGCTTCAACCAGGAAGAAATCTCTCCCTGTGTCCCTGTTAGTCTGTCTCTGCAGTCTGCCTCTGTCTCTGTCTGTCTCTTCCCCCCCCCCACCCCCCCCCACCCCCCCACCCCTCAATCCCTTCCGATTGTCCTTTCGATTTGATTTGGACTGCTGACTCCTGTCAAACCTCGTGGCCGTCTGTCTCACACTCCGCGATCCGGGCATCGCATTCCGGCACCTTCCTCCAAACTCGGCCCGAATTGGTTACGCCACTGAAGGGGCCCTCTTTCTTAATTTCCGTGCAGCTGGCCACCGACGCTGTCAGCGCCCACGGAAAGGCTTGGGTACTACTGGGTAGGTAGTGTTGCTTAATGTCCTCAGATGTCACTTAACATGTTAGGGACAAGCTGAGGCCAATGCCGAAGCATGGTTCAGTATAGCTTTACGTCCACGGAAACCAGAAGGCTCGTTAGGACGGACAGCCCAGAACGGCCACCGTGACTCTCACACAGATCCTGAACTATGGTACTACTGATAAGACCATGGATCTATGTAGGTCCATGGATAAGACAGTGGAAGCGAGAGCCGGTTTGGCCTAGCGGTAAGGCGGTAGGCTGGTAAGCGGAAGGACCTCGGTTCGATACCGCTTCGGCTCTCCTTTCTCTTCAAAAAGGTTGTGGTTTGTGGACACGGTCTTGTGACTTTGTCCCTCACAATTAATGAAACATTAAAATGGCTCTCATCGCTGCCCATCTTACTGCAGGTCATTCTGGTGGTGACAGTGTAGCGATAGGTATATACTCTCCCTCTTCCCCCAGCTCCATACCCCTTCCCCCCCTTCTCCCCGTCCCTAACAAACCTTATGGTTTCTGTGGACGTTAAGCACCATGTTTGCTTACTTACTGTGGAAGCAACATCGCGTCCGAGCACTCACGTAAACATGAGGTGCGTCCGCCTCGGTTAAAAATAAAAGAGTTCCGTCTCGATTCTCGAAACGATTTTGGTTTTATTTATGCAGGCGTTAATGAGCAAGGTCATAGGCGGTTGTAAAAGAAACGCCAGGTATAATTTGAGTTGTCTGTTACAAACTTGCAGCAGTTTGAGCACAAACGAAAAAACTGCCCCATTAGCTGACTGACAATTTTGCGCGCAGTTTTTCGAGACCTATGGCGTAATCATTTGTGGCAGTGGTTGGAGGAAGGATGTTGTAAATCAGTGCTTGGAGTTTGCATCTGTGTGTGTGTGTGTGTGCGTGCGTGCGTGCGTGCGTGCGTGCGTGCGTGCGTGCGTGCGTGTGCGTGCGTGCGTGCGTGTGAGTGTGTGTGTGTGTGTGTGTGTGTGTGTGTGTGTGTGTGCGCGCGTGTGCGTGCGTGCTTATACCTCTACTCCTCCTGTCCTTGAGGACCGAGCGGCCTCGTGGCATCGCACACGGCTGGGGTGGTGTGTCTGTGCAGATACAGAGTTATACACACACACACACACACACACACACACACACACTCACACGCACGCACGCACGCGCACGCACGCACGCACGCACACACACACACACACACACACACACACACACACACACACACACACACACACACACACACACACACGTGTCTCTGGTCTCTGTACTGCCAGAGATAGTGTGTATATTGTGTCTGGTCGGTGTACTGCCAGAGATAGTGTGTACAGTGTCTCAGGCTGTGTACTGCCAGAGATAGTGTGTACAGTGTCTCAGACTGTGTACTGCCAGAGATAGTGTGTATAGTGTCTCTGGGCTGTGTACTGCCAGAGATAGTGTGTATAGTGTCACTGGGCTGTGTACTGCCAGAGATAATGTATAGTGTCACTGGTCTGTGTACTGCCAGAGATAGTGTATATAGTGCCACTGGTCTGTATAGTGTGTATAGTGCCACTGGTGTGTGTACTGCCAGATAGTGTGTATAGTGTCACTGGTCTGTGTACTGCCAGATAGTATGTATAGTGTCGCTGGTCTGTGTACTGCCAGATAGTATGTATAGTGTCACTGGTCTGTGTACTGCCAGATAGTGTGTATAGTGTCACTGGTCTGTGTACTGCCAGAGATAGTGTATAGTGTCACTGGTCTGTGTACTGCCAGAGATAGTGTATAGTGTCGCTGGTCTGTGTACTGCCAGAGATAGTGTATGGTGTCGCTGGTCTGTGTACTGCCAGAGATAGTGTATAGTGTCGCTGGTCTGTGTACTGCCAGAGATAGTGTATAGTGTCACTGGTCTGTGTACTGCCAAAGACTGTGTGTCAGGCGTGTGTACTGCCGGCTGTGCTAGGACTCGTCGACTGGGGATCAGAGAAGGGAGGTGAAGAGCGCCGCCGCCGAGATGGAATCGCCTGACGCAGGGCGTCGCTATTGATTATCTGGAAATCACAGATCATTGTCAGCATCTCTTTTCATTCTCACGCGCGTGCCGTGTGTGTGTGTGTCTGTGTGTCTGTGTGTCTGTGTGTGTCTGTGTGCGTGCTATGGGTTTGAGGTCGGGGAGAGAGGGGAAGGGAGGGTGGGGAGGGGATTGGGAGGGAGGGGACGGGGTCGCCGTGATTAGGTCCGGTCTGTCCTTTCGCACGACAGCGAGGGAGGAAAATAGAATCTATACTTTGTACTTCAGTAATTAGAAAACATAGACCGTATATTAAAAGTAGGCATCTGCCAGATGTCCGTATGCTGTGTAACTGGAGAGAGAGAGAGAGAGAGAGAGAGAGAGAGAGAGAGAGAGAGAGAGAGAGAGAGAGAGCAACACACACACGGCTGAAATGAACGCTTATTTTAATCAGACAGTACAAAACGTAGACTGACCATGGCGTGGTTAACTTGTGCCATACCGGAAGTACGTAGAGGCACAGTCATTTTTGCGCCATTAGCCTGATGGCTAATTGAGAGGGTTTTCGCGATTTTTTTTTTTTTTTTTTTTTTACTGTCTTCGAACGTCGTCCGGTTGATCCCAAGCACTCGGAAATGACCCTTTACCAGAAGTCTCTCAACTGGGATTGTGCGAGTACAGAGAGAGGGGGCAAGTCCTCGAGTTTAGTTTGTCACGAGCCGGCCTCCCCTCTCGGCTTCTTCTCCTTCTCCTCCTCCTCCTCCGAGTTCCAGTCTGCCTGGTACAGTCCTTGCCCTGGGGTGGGGGGTGGGGGGAATTGGCCGTTAAGTATCTTTCTACCCTAGTTCCACGTCTCACTCCAACTTGTCCAAGGCACTTTTGACTCACGAAAATCATGCGAGTCTGTGAGCGTTCTTACGCCTGTCCGGCTTTCCGCTGTGACTGCCTGCCCGGCTTTCCGCTGTGACTGCCTGTCCGGCTTTCCGCTGTGACAACCGTAAGGTTGGCGTTTTCTCGGAAACTGTGAGCGAAATCTCTCAATTTATTTTGCGTCAGTACATAATCTTCGCTGGGCTTTTGGGCTTTAACACCAGTTTCGAGTGAATTTTCTCGGTGACGGTTTCAACAGGTTCTTTTGTGCAAGCCGAAATACATTTCAGGCACTGCACAAAAAAAAAAAAAAAAAAAAATCCGAACAAGTTCCCTCCGACTATGCGCACCGAATAGATGTGCCTGTACGACAAAAATCGAACGATTAAAAAAAAAAAAAAAAAAAAATTCTCACGGATATTAAGTTATGTCTGCGTCTGCCTGTGCGTACTTACTGCTGCTGGTCCTGCAACAACGACGATGACGATAACGACTAGTGCATGACGATAACGACTAGTGCATGACGATAACGACTAGTGCTCCTACTATAAATACGACCACTACCATTACCACTACTACATTGCTACCAAAGTACCAGCCTACAGCGACGACGTGACCGTATTTTATATATATATATATCCGTACGTACGTAATTATTATGTACGTGTCAAGGGCGCTGTCTAGGTACTCGTTACGCTTATATATATATAAATTATATAGTCCCACGATAGATCGCGTTTACTAGGATGGTTAGTATTTGCGTCTGGCCACTGAACACCTGTTGACAGACTGGCATTGAGTGTGGCAGCTAGACAGTGCGATTGCCTCACTGGCCTCGCTCTTTATCGACTCGAGTGAGGGAAAATGATAGTATTGGCCTCGATAATGGATGGTGCAGTCTGCATGCGTGCTTGTATGAGGAAAAGTCCTCGCCAATTCGGCTTCGGGTGACCTTTTTATCTTTTTTATCTTTTTTTTTCTTCTCTTTTTTTCTTTTTCTTTTTCTTATCTTCTTCTTCTTCTTCTTCTCTTTTCTCCCTTTGTTTTTTTACCCTCGTAACCTGAGCAGAAAGACTGTTAGTACGGCGGCCGCGGACCACTGTTTACATTGTCGGGTCGATCAGCGGGGGTGCATGTTCGGCTGGTTCGTCGGTCGTCTCTTTTCGTTGCCTGGTTGGGTAGCTGTTTAGTCAGCGTTATTGTAAGAGGAGCGTGTGAGGCGCTTTTGGCTCGCATTCAAAAGAAAACTAAACTAAAAACTGTCAGTGTAGTGATCAGTGTCAGTTGGGCTGTCCGTCCGTCCGTCCGTCAAGCCATCTGGGTGCAGCGAACAGCTTCAACGTTGCGATTTTCTGGGTTACTTTGGTCATTGTCGTAAGTGTAAACATGACGAATTGCACATGGCAAACTCTGTACAATGGTAATGCTCGCTCGGCTCGGCTCTGCCCGTTCTGTACGATGGTGATGCTTGCTGGAGCTGCCCGTTCTGTACGATGGTGATGCTTGCTGGAGCTGCCCGTTCTGTACGATGGTGATGCTTGCTGGAGCTGCCCGTTCTGTACGATGGTGATGCTTGCTGGAGCTGCCCGTTCTGTACGATGGTGATGCTTGCTGGAGCTGCCCGTTCTGTACGATGGTAATGCTTGCTTGGCTGGGGCTGCCCGTTCTGTACGATGGTGATGCTTGCTGGAGCTGCCCGTTCTGTACGATGGTGATGCTTGCTGGAGCTGCCCGTTCTGTACGATGGTAATGCTTGCTTGGCTGGGGCTGCCCGTTCTGTACGATGGTGATGCTTGCTGGAGCTGCCCGTTCTGTACGATGGTGATGCTTGCTTGGCTGGAGCTGCCCGTTCTGTACGATGGTAATGCTTGCTTGGCTGGAGCTGCCCGTTCTGTACGATGGTGATGCTTGCTCGGTTCTGACTGTTCGGACGGTTGTTCATACCATTTTCAATTACCTTGACCGCCTTTCAAGGCCACACCGGGGTCAAGTAGCTGGACTTTTGTACACTGTTGGTTAATGTCCAGTCAGCTTCAAAATTGTAAACTTTGTCGTGAAGTTCATGGTCTAGGCTACAGATGTACTGCTACTTTTCAAACGCGCGCGCGCGCACACACGCACACGCACGCACACACACACACACACACACACACACACACACACACACACACACACACACACACACACACACACACACACACACACACACGGACGCACGCACGCACGCACGCACGCTATAACTATAGCAGCCTGTTATTTATTCACTCAAGTTTAAGCTCGCTACGAATTGTGAGTGTGGCGTGTATTTTTAAGGGAGACGGCTTATGCATTTCTGGCAGATATGTGAGAAGTTTCAAACTTTGTACGATGATAACCCCGTTGATAAACTTCCATCGAGCAGTGCACTTCCATGCTCATTCTGATGACTGGATTGACTGTGTGGGTAGGCGAACAAAGGTGCAACCTCAGTCATAGCTTGTGCGTGTTGATGTGATAACTGGGTGGATCATGAGACTATAATATAATCTCTAACCCCCCACCCCCCCCACCCCCGCCCCTTCCCATGGAGTCTGTGGTGCGCTACCCCTCCCATCCCCACTTTATTTTTTATTTTATCTTTATTATCTTTATTTTTTATTTTTTTCATTTTTATTTTCACATCAGCAAATGTAAGAGAATAAGTGGAGTGACTGCAGGTGTCCAGGTCATTGCGCTGGTCCGCTTGCGTGCGAACTGACAGACGACGGTTTGCGTCCAGAATTCCGTATCGGATGTAATCAGAATCCACTGGCGTGACGACAGTGTTACCAAACACACACACACACATCGTGTGTGCACTTTGCCGCAGGTTTAGCGATGGCTTGTCTACTGTAGCGCCATCGATATCCACAGCTGACACCAGGACGCAAGCACTTTTGGGGTTGTACCCCCATCTCCCAAAGAAACCCCCCTCCCCCCTGCCCCCTCTTCCGAGCCCCCATCATCACCACGACATGCACAGCGCACCACAGACTCCATTATTGTGGGAAGGCGTTCATATTTAGTGGAGCTGGTTCCTGTGGTAAGATTCTAGACGTACGTACTACAGTGCGGGCGACGCCTCTGTAGAGTCGCTCCAGAACATTTCAGCACTTTACCTGCTGTCAGTGTTTGGGTGAATCTGTGGCCGGAAAGGTTTGGGTACTTTTAAGTATGGGCTTTAAAATTGTACATATATATATACCAGTTTTAATACGTAGACGCTTTTAAAAAGTAATATATGATGAGAAAATGTGTATCGCCCTGATATAACCGCACTGGTTGACTGGGCGTAAAAGACCAGCTTACTTACTTACTTACTTACTTACTTACTTACTTACTTACTTACTTACTTACTTACTTACTTACTTATAAGACCGTGGAAGCAATACAGCGCCAAGGCACGCACCTAAACACGAGAAGGATCCGCTTGGGGTAAGAAAAAAGTTCATCAACTCAGTTCGTGAGATTTCACCTGGGCGGACCGGACCGCCTGGTCAGTTCCTGGTGGAGAGTGGTTTGGATTGAAAGACGATCCACTCATTGTCCACAGCAACGGGGCTGTGACCGAACACAGGCACCCTGATTGTGTGGGCTCTAATTTCACGGGTGGGGTGGAGCGAGTAAGCGCCTTGGTCGGGCCGGCAATGCGAAACGTTCCAGAATGACGATAATTATGCATCGATCTCGTCAGTGTTTGACGCGGACTCTGGGATGGTTGCTTCCTCCTCCTCCTCCTCCTCTCTGTGCGTTGAGTCGTACATCATTCAAAAGCACCTTGACACTCTTGAAATGTTCGCAGATAGTGCCCGACTCCAGAGACTATATAATCAGCCCTGCAGATATAGTTGTTGTTTTTCTTCAGGTGAACTTCAGGTGAAGTTCCTTCATCCGGAACTTCACTGGCTTCAGGTTCTCCTTGAGTTTCGTATAAAAAATAAAATAAAAAAAGCATGCCGTCTCTTTTTCAAAGTAATGGTGTGGGGCTTAATGTCCTAGGATGTCGGGCTGACATATTAGGGACACTTTCAAAGTAATGGCTGGCTCTGCTACCTCAGTGCACCATCCGGCACCCCTCGGTCTTCTCCCGGGACGACACTATTCAAAGTGAGCAGGTACAAGAAGGAGACAGCTAGGTTAGTGAGCAGGTACAAGGAGACAGCTAGGTTAGTGAGCAGGTACAAGAAGGAGACAGCTAGGTTAGTGAGCAGGTACAAGGAGACAGGTTAGTGAGCAGGTACAAGAAGGAGACAGCTAGGTTAGTGAGCAGGTACAAGGAGACAGCTAGGTTAGTGAGCAGGTACAAGGAGACAGCTAGGTTAGTGAGCAGGTACAAGAAGGAGACAGCTAGGTTAGTGAGCAGGTACAAGGAGACAGGTTAGTGAGCAGGTACAAGAAGGAGACAGCTAGGTTAGTGAGCAGGTACAAGAAGGAGACAGCTAGAAGGAGACAGCTAGGTTAGTGAGGAGGTACGAGAAGGAGACAGCTAGGTTAGTGAGAAGGTACAAAAAGGAGACAACTAGGTTTCCGCAGTTTCTGTCGCTGTGGACCCCAACTGTTTGGAATGAATTTGCCGTACTCTGTGGCAGACACTGTGCTTTCAAAAGCAATCTCAGAAACCTACTTTTTCTCGCGTCTGCCGCAAGTCTGCTGTTGGAAGTTCCGTCTCACGCTTGTCCTTTCGTCTATAAACACGGTGCTTAACCTCCACAGAAACCATCAGGCTTATTAGGGACGGGGAGAAGGGACGGAAGGGGGTATGGACTGAGGTGGGGGAAGAGGGAGATTATATACCTGTGGCTGCATTGTCACCATCAAAATGACTCCTGCATTAAGAGAGTCGTTTTAATGTTTTATTGATCGCGTGGGACATAGTCACAAGACAGTGCATGTCCATGAACCACAGCCTTTTGAAGAGAAAGAAGAGCCGAAGCTGAATGGAGCCGAGGCCCTTATCTCTGCTTACCACCCAAACGCCTTACCGCTGGGCCAAACCGGCCTTTTTAGCCCCTCCCCCGCGCAACGCACAAAACAAAACAACACAACACAACACACACACACACACACACACACGCACGCACGCACGCACGCACGCACACACACACACACACACACACACACACACACACACACACACACAGAAGGTTAAGGCCCACAGGGCGGTCGCCAATTAAAGCAGCAATAAGGCGTGCTGCAGGTGAAGAGAGCAGCTGGGCTGTTGAGCTGGGGCACTTGCAAAGAAGTGGGACTTGCTAGGCACGGCCTGAATGCGAGGCGCACTCTCACGAGGCGCGATAATCGCCTGTTGTGTTGCGGTAAGGAAGCGCTTGACCGACTTGTTGTCTCCCTCACAGGCGGGAGGCTAGAGTTGCCTGGCCTTGAACTCGCGGGGTCACGGGCACCTTGAATGCGGGAGTCTCTCTCTCTCTCTCTCTCTCTCTCTCTCTCTCTCTCTTTCTTTTCTTGCGCGCGCGCGCTAAAATAAACTGCCGATTCAGTCCCTGTGATCCACATGTTTGTGTTTTTTGTTGTTGTTTTGGTTGGTTGTGTGTGTGTGTGTGTGTGTGTGTGTGTGTGTGTGTGTGTTGTTGTTGTTGTTGTTGTTGTGTTCAGTTGTTTTGGGGGGTGCGCGTATGCGTCAGAGTCGATTTACAATTGCAGACTAATTGGTGTTAATACATTCGCTGTCTTAGTGTTGGATGGACGCCAGAATTACGTTGACCTTGGCTAAGTGCTTCCCGGCACCAGTCTGTTAGGCATCGTGCGTGTGACCTCCTGTTGAATTTAGGGCTTCTCATGCTCTCCTTCGCCCAGATATAACCGCACTGGTTGACTGGGCGTAAAACACCAATTTACTTACTCGTGCATTCCTGCGTATATGGACCTGTGTTCTTAAAAGGTGCGGGTCATTTCTGGTTAGCCCCCGACCTGTCTTCAAGAATTCCTGGGAGGACATTAACTGGACCAACAGTACACATTGTCTGGCAGGGAGAAATCTGAAGGTAGGAAGGAAGGAATGAGAGCGAAACCAGCTAATTGACACTCCAGAAGAAAAGACCTGCAAGTTTGATGCGATTTAGAGGCGCGATGCAGTGCGCCTCGTCGTTCGTTTTGGAAACGCGAGAGAGAGAGAGAGAGAGAGAGAGAGAGAGAGAGAGAGAGAGAGAGAGAGAGAGAGAGAGCTCAAAATCTTTATTTTACAAGGATTGTAGTTTAGGTTCACTCCAAACCTGTCCCACAACCGATACTTGCTAATCTACTAATGGATAAGTTTAAAACTTCATATACACGTGTGAAGCATGAATGAAGGTGTGTTGTTGTTTTCTTATACATCAAGATTTTAGGTTCAGTCCAAATCTGTCCAACAACTAGTACTTGCTAACCTACCAGTGGTAGTAAAATAAATGTAAGGCATCATTCATATTTATAATTATATTAAGCATTCACGAAAGAGTTGTTTTTTTTTAATACACGACGCATAAAAACCTCGACACAAAGCTTGCGTGTTCACAGAGCCGGATGCACAAACGCACACGCACGAAGCAGATCGCATTACCCCGACTGGAACACCCCTCGGTCAGTCTTCCGTCACAAAGCAGCAAAGCAAAACTGCTGTGCAGCTAGCGGGTTTCAACTTTACACAACGACCGGTAAAATGGGCACACACACACACACAGAGTTCACACGCACACACACACAAATTGGTATAACAATAATCGGTTGTTTAAACACACACACACACACACACACACACACACACACACACACACACACACACAAACATACGAGAGAAAATGCACGAGAGTTGAACACAAGGATTTACTCCTTTTGGTCGCTGTAACTAAACTTCCTTTAACGAGCTTTCTACGCCGGAGCTCTCTCTGTCTTCTTGCTGTGTAATTCCATCCTCGCTGACAGAGCAGGTCCCATTCGCGTGTCTAGCGTCGACCGTGCGTCAGTGGTTTCTGTCAAGCGGGACCTTGTTGACTGATCCTTGCTAGTGCTGACCTGTGTCAGTGACCGCCATGGCCTCTTGACCGCCGCGGTTGAGCATACGCGTGTGTACAGAAAATTAGTCACGCTTTGATGCTGCCGTATCCCTAGCATTTAGCTTAGCTCACGGGCATATGGAGTCGGCCTTGAGAGAGAGAGAGAGAGAGAGGGGTTGGGGGGGGGGGGGGGGGAGAAAAAGAAGGACGGAAAGAAAAACACGCACAGGTCCGGTAAGCCCCCCCAAAAAAGCACGAGTTTGTTATGCCTAAATAATGCCCCCTGCTGCCTCCTGCCCGAAATACACTCGAATGGGTTGGTTTGTGTGTGTGTGTGTGTGTGTGTGTGTGTGTGTGTGTGTGTGGAGGGGGTGGGGGGGTAGGAGGGGGGCGACCAGCGTTACATTCTCTGCTGGCGCGGCCAGTGTTTGAATAGTACTTATGCTGCGTTGGCCCTGTGGTAGGGGTTGGGGGCCCTACAATGGACTGGTGTTGTCTGCACAGCCAGCAGCTGTCTCCAAGGCGGGCTCATTGACTTGCGAGTGGTGAAATACGATGTGCCACCTCGCGCAACCCCACACGCCGGCGCGTGTTTTCGAGGAGCTGTTTTGTACACGGCGACGTGTTGTTGACCGACCA
>OY757542.1:3572200-3582106 GCA_963584105.1 Alviniconcha strummeri
GGCAGACTGACCTCGATTTCGTGACCCGCCGTGACCGTAGCTGTCTCGTTAAGAATTGATAATCCGCGGTGACTGCTTGCTGCGTGTTAACTCTTGTTTCCAGACTTTGTGTGGCGTGCAAGCGCCGCACTGATGCTGTTGACGTTAATTACCGAGACAGGCAACATGTATTTTAAATGGAAGGGGCAAGTAAAAGATTATATATATATAATAATATATTTGTTGACTTGTTTAACTTAAGGAGAAAATTGGATAACACCTCGGTGAATGTGTAGGGCTGGATTCCAGAATTCCTTTACAATTAAAAATAAATAAGTGCTATGTTCTGGTCTGCGAAATTCGGAGGAATAATTCCGTGCAGATGCATTTAACACACAAACTGGCTGCAGTTTGAAGGGCAGCCAGGCACCACCTTGTGTTATATTTATAATATATATATACACACACACACAGCGGTGGCTGAGAGTGAGACGAGAACGGCGTTGTCTGCACGAAGGATTAATGTTCCGTAGTGGCGGGTCGGTCGTGTTCGTTCGTGTGAGGGAATTGTTTATTTAGAAGCTAACGAGCTCACAAATCACGTGGAGGGGGTGGAAGACCGGATTGCGTGTCTCGATCGGCTTAATTAATTTAAAGGCCAAGGGCAGACAGATATCTGCTGGTTGTTTTCTTGTCTGCATGTTTGTCAGAGCGTGCATTGTTGTGAGTAGTATCACCCTCTCTCTCTCTCTCTCTCTCTCTCTCTCTCTCTCTCTCTCTCTCTCTCTCTCAGTAGAATGAGTCCCTCAAGTCATGGGCGAGGGCTGGATGTAAAAAGACCCTGTGTCTATTCCACTACCATCGTAAAATAAAGTTAGTTCACTCATTGATTCATTCTGTGTGCGTGCGTGCGTGCGTGCGCGTGCGTGCGTGCGTGCGTGCGTGCGTGCGTGCGTGTGTGTGTGTGTGTTCTTTGCCGTTTGCTGTGAGAATTTTGTGAAGGAAACCTGTTCTAACGTGGGTATGGTTCTCAAGCAACAACAGTAGATTGTCTGCCACAACAGTACAGGTCAGACACAACAGTAGATTGTCTGCCACAACAGTACAGGTCAGACACAACAGTAGATTGTCTGCCACAGGTCAGACACACACCGTTTACGTATGCTTTCCGCTGCGGCATGAAACATGGTTTTAGGCAAAGCAATGGACCTCTTGTCACAACCCGCCTCCATGTGGGTGAATAAAGAAGGCTCATGCCTGGGCATCGAAATGCCAGAGAGAGGGAGGGAGGGAGAGAGAGGAGGGCAGGGAGAGAGAGGACGGGAGCGAAAAAGAAACTCGAAAACATTAATATTCGAGGATAGTAGCGTTAGGTTCATTTGGACCTGTCTAACAGCCAGTCCTTGCTGTACTGCAAACACAAATAAGCACACGACAATACCACAGAGGGGGAGGGGGAGGGCAGGGATGGGGGGGGGGGGGGTGTCGACGTGACAGTTTGCATCAGAACCTTACTGCCTGAATGGTGGCCGTACTCAGTGCTGTGTTTCAGTGTGCTTCAGGCGTTTTTGTTGGCCGTTGTGATTTGTCGACTCGTGGGTTTGCGTGTGACTGCGCTGCGTGTGACAGCGCTAATAACGGTGAAACAATTTTAGACAAGCGATTATTCTAACCTGATGTGATGAGGGTTGGAACACTGCACGTAGCTCCCAGTCGCTTCCAACCCCGAAGCACAAGGAGCCGATGTGAAAGAATAATAACAGATTATTATATATATTATTTACAATGGCGCCCCATCTCGTAAGAGCCCAGAGCACTTACAAAAACACAGTGATACGCTCATTTCATCACGTACGCGCGCGCGCTCTCTCTGTCTCTGTCTCTCTCTCTCCACACACACACACACACACACACACACACACACACACACACACACACACACACACACTACAATTACAGGCATTACTGCTGATGGGAAGGAAACGACAGCTCAATATGCAGCAGAGAAGAGATGGGTTTTCAGCTGTGACTTAAGAGAGTGAAGATAAATGCCTGACAGAGGATGAGAGTTCCATATCACAGATCCAATGTATTGAAAGGATCTCTCCCCCAGGGTCCTCCTGCCCATCCGAAGAACACGGAAGATCCCAGGAAGATCCCAGTATCTGAGGCTGAGCGAAGAGAGCGAGTAGAGTAGAACCGAAGCAACTCGGAGGGGTATGGAGGAGCTGTACCAGAGAATGAGAAACATTGTGGAAGCAGATGAGAGCTATTTTGTGTTGAATCCGGCTGCTGATTGGTAGCCAGACAATGAGAGACGAGGTTGGTTTCTGACAGCTTTAGCCGTTGTATAGGCTATAGTTTAAAGCGTCCGATCCGTAACAGGTTGACTGGAACCACCTAGCTCTTTTAGTGATCAGTCAGTGACTGTAACGGGTCAGAGATGCACTACCATCTATACTACCTGAGCTCTACTAGCGAACACCCTGTTCCCTTCCCCGTCACACACACACACACACACACACACACACACACACACACACACACACACACACACACACACACACACACACACACACAACACACACACACCTCTCTTGATTTTTGTTTTAATTAATTGTATTTGTATAGAACCGGTCAAGCAAAATAACGGCCGATTACTGATATTGTTTCCGGTATCTGCTGATACCTCACGCGAACAGCTGGCCCTTTGCACCGTTTGGATGTGACCACGGTTACCTGCGTGCTGTGTTTCAGTTTCGCCGCTGCGGGCAGGAGTAGCAGGAGAACCGCGGTCCGCCCCGCCCATCAGCTCCATGAGGCCCGGGCCCTTCTCCGACCACACCCACGCCATCATCTACAAATCCGATCTCATGAGGGTACGTACACGCCGTCTGCCGCTGCTGCTGCTGCTGCTGCTTCGGCCTCTAACCACCTCTCGCCTAGTTGTGAAAAAGGAGACGTGATGTAGTTTTAGTTTGGCGTGATGAAGTTTTGGTGTGTGTTGCATGCTGTCCTCGCGTGACGTCACCGTGGAGTTGGACTGTTGTAGAAGACGGTGGCCAAGGTGGAGGAGAAGAAGAAGCTGTGTTTCTCCACGGTCCGTCCAACCCATGGGGCAGAGGAATCGTAGTGTCAAGGGCCAAGCTGATACTTAGTACAGGAAAGGAGTCGTAGTGTCAAGGGCCAAGCTGATACTTAGTACAGGAAAGGAGTCGTAGTGTCTAGGGCCAAGCTGATATTTAGTACAGGAAAGGAGTCGTAGTGTCTAGGGCCAAGCTGATATTTAGTACAGGAAAGGAGTCGTAGTGTCTAGGGCCAAGCTGATACTTAGTACAGGAAAGGAGTCGTAGTGTCAAGGGCCAAGCTGATACTTAGTACAGGAAAGGAGTCGTAGTGTCAAGGGCCAAGCTGATACTTAGTACAGGAAAGGAGTCGTAGTGTCTAGGGCCAAGCTGATATTTAGTACAGGAAAGGAGTCGTAGTGTCTAGGGCCAAGCTGATATTTAGTACAGGAAAGGAGTCGTGGTGTCTAGGGCCAAGCTGATATTTAGTACAGGAAAGGAGTCGTGGTGTCTAGGGCCAAGCTGATATTCAGTACAGGAAAGGAGTCGTGGTGTCTAGGGCCAAGCTGATATTCAGTACAGGAAAGGAGTCGTAGTGTCTAGGGCCAAGCTGATATTTAGTACAGGAAAGGAGTCGTAGTGTCTAGGGCCAAGCTGATATTCAGTACAGGAAAGGAGTCGTGGTGTATAGGGCCAAGCTGATATTTAGTACAGGAAAGAGTTGTAGTGTCTAGGGCCAAGCTGATATTTAGTACAGGAAAGGAGTCGTAGTGTCTAGGGCCAAGCTGATATTCAGTACAGGAAAGGAGTCGTGGTGTCTAGGGCCAAGCTGATATTTAGTACAGGAATTAAATGGAGGGGTCGTGGTGTCTAGGGCCAAGCTGATCTTCAGAACAGGAAAGTTGTAGATAGGTGATAGGCCCAGTTGATTTTCTGTACAGGGAAGGGGTCGTAGTGTGTAGGGCCCAGCTGATATTTTGTACAGGAAAGGAGTCATAGTGTCTAGGACCAGACTGATATTAAGTTTCGATGTGACCAGGACCAAGCTGATATTCAGTAAAGGAAAGGAGTCATAGTGTCTAGGGCCAAGCTGATATTCACTACAGATAAGGAGTCGTAGTATCTAGGGCCAAGCTGATATTCAGTACAGGAAAGGAGTCGTAGTGTCTAGCCCCAGCTGATATTTAGTACAGGAAAGGAGTCGTAGTGTCTAGCCCCAGCTGATATTCAGTACAGGAAAGGAGTCGTAGTGTCTGGCCCCAGCCGATATTCAGTACAGGAAAGGAGTCGTAGTGTCTGGGGCCAAGCCGAGATTCAGTACAGGAAAGGAGTCGTAGTGTCTAGCCCCAGCTTAGATTCAGTACAGGAAAGGAGTCGTAGTGCCAGTGCCCAAACCATGGACAATACAGGGATTTTGACGCACAAATTCTTGCTGGCAATCGTGCTCTGTTGGTGTGAAAATGGCGCAATAGCGTTCCCTGCGCTTGCGTTAGAGAACATCCCTGTTGTGCTTGACTGGTTACAGAAGGTGGTAGAACAATAAGTCTTCAGCATCCTCATTGATTCTGTGTTCGTTGGCCTTATTTTGCTGGCATGCTGTCTTTTCTTTCTTTTCTTTTTTTCTTCTTTTTTTTCTCAAAGAAAGATGCCGTCGAGAAAAATGTCCCGCAAGCGCCTACGAGACAAAAACGGCTTTTCTCACAAACTGTAATGACCTAGTTACAGCAGCTCGGTGAAGCAAATCCTGGCGGCGTTTGATTTCATGTTGCTTAACGTCCACGGAGGCGAGTTGGCGGCGTACGCCTTCTTAGGTTTATAAGCGCCTTGTGATAGTGATACGGACTTGCTTTCTCTGCCGGCAGGCCGCAGTTGGGGAGCTGGTCTTTTGGGTCACGGTTTTTGCACACCAGGGAAACGGGGGAAAGCTTATTTTGCAAGGTTCTTCTAGAAGGTGGGGGTGTTGGGGTGGGGTTGATCCAAAAATCCAACTGGCAAGACAACGGACAAGATTTTTTGTTTTTTGTTTTTGTTTAACTCCCCCCCCCACCCCCCCCACAACACACACACAGACATACACAAGAGCTTGAAAAAATCGAATGCTAGAGTTTACTTCACACACACACACACACACACACACACACACACACACACACACACACACACACACACACACACACACACACACACACACACACACACACAGAGGCACAAACAGGCACTCACTCACACACACACACACACACACACACACACACACACACACACACACACACACACCACCACCACCACCACCACCACCACCACCACCACCACCACCACCACCACCACCACCACCACCAACAACAACAACAACAACAACAACAACAACAACAACAACACCAACAACAACAACAACAACTGGGAAGTATATACTCCAGCAATCGATTTTTTTTTTTCAAGCTCGTATGTCTCACAAGGTTCTCTCACGTCTAACAAAAAGCAAAGCGCCCAACTTGGCAGATTTGATAAAGCGTCAGTGAACACACAGCGTGCGAGCTGATGATAAGAGATCCGCGCCACTAATGCCTACCTAACATGAGATCCTGCCGACGCGTGGAGCCAGGATTAAGTCCTGTCCCGTTATAGCCTAGCTGTGTGTCAGGGTCGGAGAGCGGCAGCCCCGGCGAGGCTGGAACTGAGCCGCGCGGCTCAGCGCTTGCAAAGAGCTACAGTCAGACCTGT
This sequence comes from Alviniconcha strummeri, assembly GCA_963584105.1. Classification (NCBI taxonomy): domain Eukaryota; kingdom Metazoa; phylum Mollusca; class Gastropoda; family Provannidae; genus Alviniconcha; species Alviniconcha strummeri. Next base: position 3,577,966 of record OY757542.1, read on the forward strand.
CGACAAACTCGAAGCACTGGTTTACGACATCCTTCCTTTGGAGGAAGGTGCCGGAAAGCGATGCTCGGAGTGTGCTGTCGATATTGCCGGGGAAAATCTCCCAAACGGGTGGTAGGCAGTGTGGCCTTCACATACTAGGGCGGTAGGCAATGTGGCTTTTACATACTAGGGCGGTAGGCAGTGTGGCTTTCACATACTAGGGCGGTAGGCAGTGTGGCTTTCACATACTAGGGCTGTAGGCAATGTGGCTTTCACATACTAGGGCGGTAGGCAGTGTGGCTTTCACATACTAGGGCTGTAGGCAGTGTGGCTTTCACATACTAGGGCTGTAGGCAGTGTGGCTTTCACATACTAGGGCTGTAGGCAGTGTGGCTTTCACATACTAGGGCTGTAGGCAATGTGGCTTCTACATATTAGGGTAGCAGGCAGTGTGACTTTGCTGTACAAGGGTGGCAGGCAATGTGACCTTCACATGCTGGGGTGGTAGGCAATGTGGCTTTCACATAATTATATTAAAGGATGGTAGGCAGTGTGGCTTTCACACACTACAGTGGCAGGCAATCCTACCAGGCCGGCATTTACTAGCAAAGCAGAAGAAAGCCTGCAGCCCCAGGGATGGCCTGGCATGAGCATAGCGGGCACCAGGAAACAGGTGCTTGGTATGCTTTCTGCGCACCTTGATGACCGCAGCCCGCTGGGAAGTGTGAGTAGAGTGGTCAGGTTGATCGAACGGTGGACGGCCTCATTTGCATCACGAGACGTGTCGTGAAAACGTTCTGCCTGGCACGAGTGGTGGAGTCTCCCCTGCAGCAGTCTTTGAAAGGAGAGGCCCGCGGCAAGAGAACAGTTGTTGTGCGCGGCTTGTGCCTAGCGGTAAGGCGTTAGGCTGGTAAACAAGTGGACCTCGGTTCGATTCCGCTTCGATTCGCCTCTCTCTTAAAAAAAAAAAAAAAATATAAAAAATTGGTTTGTGAACACCGCGTCTTTCGTGACTTTGCCCTTCGCAGTTGATGAAAGTGGCTCTCGTCGCTGCCCATCTGAACCCGTATATGCCAAGATATTTGGTTAACACTAAATACCCTGAAGCAAAAGGCCTTTTGTTAACACTAAATACCCTGAAGCAAAAGGCCTTCCCATACTTGCAAACGGCGGCCTCCTACAAAAATCAGCAGGGAGAAATACCCAACCACCACCTTTTTAGAAGAGGCCCATGTCAGCAGGATGCCAAAATTACACTCGGCTAAAACAGACTGACAAAACCAGTTATGCGTCCTGGATACTGGGTATAAATGGGTTAATGCAGTGGGTCATTCTGGTGGTGACAGTGCTGCATTAGGTATGGTCTCCCTCCCTCCCTCCCCCCACCTCTCTTCCCCTCCTCCTGGGATCTCTGTCTCTGTCAGCACCTCTTCGGGGACAACTCGACATTGAACTAGTTTAGACAAACCTAGCCAAGCAGGTCTTCACTGGCATAAAAGATCATGCTAGCTAGTCTATGTAGCGAGTGTTTGTTTGGGCTTTATACGTCAGTGTCAACACCTGTGGCATTCGCTTTTCCTCGGGAACTGTGCAGTCGAGATCTCTCAGACTTAAAATTTATAACCTGCTTTGGGCTTTCATGGCAGTTTTTGTGGCTTTGAAAATGTGAACGATTTACGTGTCGTACCAGTTTCGGCGACCTTGATGTAGTTTCGAGGTCGCCGATCCGTCAGAAATGTACAACAGCGTGTTCTTAGTCTAGTTCAGACTTTGTATGCGTGTTACATACAGCGCCGAGAGCTTAATTTTAGCACAAAAGGGAGAAAAAAGAAAAGAAATTTTTTTGACCGGCTTAGGCGTGTATGTAAAGGAGAACATTGTAAACACTTTGTGTACGTTGCAAACATAGTGACATCAGCCTTTTCCGGGACGGGTGGTGCACGATTTTTAAACGGTGCATGATAGCAGTTACCATCCATTATGACTGCGATTTACACATACGTCCTAATTGTCGGTAACTTTTATTGTATTTCAAGAGCACACACAACCTGATGGCAAAGATGTCAGTAAAGTTTGTGTTTCCATGGCAAGTTCTCATCCAGTCGAGTTTAAACTTCGTATGGCTGTGGATACTTTGTATGGCTGTTACTTGTATGGCTGTGGATGTATGGCTGTTACTTGTATGGCTGTGGATGTATGGCTGTTACTTGTATGGCTATGGATGTATGGCTGTTACTTGTATGGCTATGGATGTATGGCTGTTACTTGTATGGCTGTGGATGTATGGCTGTTACTTGTATGGCTATGGATGTATGGCTGTTACTTGTATGGCTATGGATGTATGGCTGTTACTTGTATGGCTGTGGATGTATGGCTATGGTTATGGACGTAATGCTTCATGTAACCGCAGCGTGTATTGGAGGGAGATAGTCGACGCATTGTCCTGTGCAAGGAGCTTATGTCATGGCCGAAGACAGTTCCCACATAAACTGTGCAGCGCATAGCACATCGACACATTTCCTAGGCAAGGAATTTATGTCATGGCCGAAGACAGTCCCCACATAAACTATGCAGCACATAGCACATCGACACATTTCCTAGGCAAGGAGCCTATGTCATGATGAAGACAGTCCCCACATATAAGGAGCTTATGTCCTGTCTGAAGACAGTCCCCACATATAAGGAGCTTATGTCCTGGCTGAAGACAGTCCCCACATATAAGGAGCTTATGTCCTGGCTGACGACAGTCCCCACATATAAGGAGCTTATGTCCTGGCTGACGACAGTCCCCACATATAAGGAGCTTATGGCCTGGCTGAAGACAGTCCCCACATAACTGTGTAGCAATACGACACCAACGCATATCTTATGCAAGGAACTTACGTCATACAGTCCCCACATAAACTATGCAGCGCATAGCAACATTTTTAATGTGTAATTTCGGACTGAGGTCTTGCTTTGTTGTCCGTGTGTTAATGCGGCCACAGCCCAAAGCCAAGGGGCGGTCACTCTCCGTAAAAGCCGTACGTGTGCCTTTAAAGACGCGTTAGACTGTCAGTAAGTAAGAAGCCTATTTTGTGAACGCGGAGCCGCTGTCTTGAGTGGAGTGGGTTGCTGGACACATCGATCCAGCAGTGCCACTCTTCCTCAGTCCCAGTCGCTTGCCGTGTCTGTCAGGAGCGCCAGGCGAAAGAGACCGACCGCTGTGTCCTGGAAATTGTCACGTCTGATTTGGTTGGCGGTACAGCACAAAGCACGGCTGGCTTAATGGAAGAAAGGGGTGGGGGGGTGGGGTGGAGGGGTGGAAGGAAAGCTGAAGATACCGTTCACGGTTCTGTTTTACTGGCAGTTCGGAAGAGTTGTTCCGTGTAACACAATCAAAGTAAAACAATAACTGACGTTTTCAAGCATTGTTAAGCGGACCTTTAGTGCATCTCTCTGTGCCTCTGTCTCTCTGTCTGTGTCTCTCTCTGTCTCAGTCTCTCTTTCTGTCTCTCCCTGACTTTTTGTCTCTGACTCTCTGTCTGTCTGTCTCTTTTGTCTGTCTGTCTGTCTCTCTCTCTCTCTCTCTGTGTGTCCCCTTTGTACGTCTTCTTTCGGGCAAAACAAAATAATATTTGAAAAAGACGGATAAAAAAGAAGAAGGAAAAAAAGCCTGTTACAAAGTAAGCGTGCACGAGAGAGCAGACTTAGCAGGCAGTTCGCAAAGTACATGCCCGCGATCGATTTTGGCGTTCTCTGTATCCTGACTCGCGTTGGGAATGTGAGTGGGGGCGAATGGAACCACCGTGTCTGTGTGTCTGTCTGTCTGTAGTGTCCGAGCTTTGTCCGGAAGACCTGTGCAGAACCACTCTCAGCCTTTCTGTAACCAAACCTGGTATGGTGGTGCATGATCATTAGCCGGAATGCCATGCGAAGAAATTGGGTTGAACTAGAAGAACTGCCTTCTCGGCTCTGTTTTCTGACAAGTCGTGGCTTATGCACAAGTTGAATTTAGTTAAAGGGAGTTTGTAAATTTTGTGACGTAGCTGGCGGTCTGATTATATGTTAGCTGTGTCAGAATTTGGTTAGCATTTACCTTACCATGGAGAAAGTAATGAAGAAGTTGGTTCTGACGCTGTGACTGAAAGTGCCGCAAGGCACACACCACGGGGAATGGGAT
>OY757542.1:3582306-3584806 GCA_963584105.1 Alviniconcha strummeri
CTACTGAAAAGGGGCCGTTTTGAGCGAAAAAGGAACACAACTCAGGAGCTGTGTGAAAGTCGAGGTGGCCGTCCTGGGCTCCCGCCCCTAATAAGCCTACGGTTTCTGTGGACGTAAAGCAACTCAACCAACTCAGTTTGAAAAAGGAGCAGCCTGTGTAAAGATAGCTCACTTGCTTGCCACTTTTAATCAGGTGGAGAGGGTCGACTGGAGCTGGAATAGACAGTCATTTTGGAATCAAAATCTAATTTATTCGACATGACCAACAGCTCGATTAGTACAGTTGCGGTGAGTGGTAGCTTCAAAGATCTTAACGCTGACAGCGGTTTATTCGTAACAGGTGCAATTAAAACCTTACGTGATTCTAGTGCGTCGAACTGGCCCTGCCCCGTGAAAGACTTGGCTATATTTGCCCCCCGCCCACCCCCCTTCCCCTTTCTTCCGCCCTTGATTTTTATTTCATTTTACCGGAAAATCAGTGCGTTTGATTAGTTGGGCGCTGCAGACGGTTCAGCAAGCTTTCAGCCAATCATAGCCGTGGATGAATTGGGGCAAAATGACCTTCCGACGGTTTATCTTCTAGCTCTTTCCGAAACGGTGACGAGCAAAGTGTGTGTGTGTGGAGGGGGAGGGGGGGGGGGAGAGTCTCTAGATTAGCAGAAGTGCAGCGTGGAGCTTTTTGGATACTACTACCGTTTCTTGTAGTTTCTTGTGGTGTAAATCTGAGGTCATAGTTTCTTTCGAGTGAACATGTTGGACGCTGGCTTGGTTGTATAAGTTTGTTATAATGGACGGCTGCTATAGTCAGTTCAGGTGCAAACAGTCCAGACGGAAGTCGTGTCAAAGTCGTGTGACAAGGAACGAAATCCTGTGTGACTGGTGTTTAATTGAAGGAAGGTGTGAAAACAGGTGTCGACTTCAGAAGGAGAGCAACAACAACAACCATCCAACCAACCAACCCCATCTGTGATGATTCTGTGTAACGTCGAAAGCGACTTTTCTCAGCGTTTCCCGGCCTCTTGACAGTTTGTGGGAAACGTCTGTTAATTCTGTGTCACAAAGAAAGGTCGTGAGAGAGGCAGAGGGAGAGAGAGCAAGGGGGAATAAAAATGCTGGAAAACAGCTTTGTGTATCGATTGCTGGCCCTTCTGATGGTGGGCTTTGTCAAGATTCTCAGGAACAATCGCCCATACCTCGTCCGCCTGAAAGTGCCTCCCGCATGGAAGCGACTAAAACGTGAGTATAGTACTCATTTGTACACGCGTTTGGCTCTAATAATAATTATGTTATACAGGGTTCGTGTTAACCGGGAATTTCCGTTTTTTTTTCTTTTTTTCTGTTTTTGTGTGTTTTTTCAGTTTTTTGTTTTTTTTCGTGTTTTTTCCCCAGTTTTTTTCTTCGTTTTTTCTCCGGAAATGGTGAGCATAAACCGGAAACAAAATTAGTATTCGGCTGTTATTTTGTTTGACCTGTTCTAAAAACAACAGCAAGGCAGCACAATGAGAGAGTGCGCGTTTGCGTGCGTGCATGCGTGCTTGTGTGTGTATGTGTGCGTGTGCGTGCGTGCGGGGAAGGGAGCTGGGTGTTTGCTAGTACAGCTGTGGTAGTAAGTAGTATGGACGAGGTGTATCTGACCGGTTACAGTGAATGACTGACCGGTTTACATGAATCACTTTCGCCACCTTACAGATGTCACACCGGTTTTGACAATTGAATGTCCAGCGCGATGACCGTTATAATCTGGTGAACAACAGAGTCGCTTTTCCCCCGGCGTCCGCGGGGCTTTACGACCTCGTTGTGTAGGTCACTGAACTGCACGTTGTTGTGAGGTACTAAAGAGATGAACTATTACACATTGTGAGGTACTAAAGAGATGAACTCTTACACACTGTTCTTGTATTTGTTTCATGCTGTAACCCTCCATCCCCCCTCATCCCATCACCACATCCCGCTGCTGTCGTTTAATTACGTGTGCTGGTACTTCAGATTAAAAATATTATTTTTAATGTAAGTAAGTAAACATGGTGCTTAACGTCCACAGAAACCGTAAGGCTTATTAGGGACGGGGAGAAGGGGGGGAGGGGGTACGGAGGTGAAGTAAGTAAGTAAGTAAGTAAGTAAACATGGTGGTTAACGTCCACAGAAACCGTAAGGCTTATTAGGGAAGGGGGGAGGGGTATGGACGTGGAACAGACCACAACTTTTGAAGAGAAAGGAGAGCCGAAGCGGACTCGAACCGAGGTCCCTCTGCTTACCAGCCTAACGCTTACCGCTAGGCCAAACCGGCTCGCTTTTTTATGTCCACCAGAGATTCTTTTATACTCGAACACGAATGTTCGATATAAAAGAACCTCAGTTTGACCTTCTTCTCTTTTTTTTCCCCTTTTTTTTCTTTTCTTTTTTTTTGCAGCCGTCTGATTTCTCTCAAATAGCCAGGCTGCTCGTTATCGCAAGGGGGGGGGGGGGGGGGGGAAGGAGAGAAAAAAGGGAGAAAAACGAA
>OY757542.1:3587306-3653321 GCA_963584105.1 Alviniconcha strummeri
GTTTACTTCATGATATGTTGCAGATGAGAATGAAGACCAGGTATACAGCAAGTTCATGCGAGCACACAAGTGTTACGACCTCATACCCACCAGTGCCAAACTCGTCATCTTCGACACACAACTCAACGTAAGTACCTCTGATGAATTGAAATATCGATCAGTGTTACTACTATTACAGAGTTGGACAAAGTTTACCAGGATTAATTAGTGAAATAACATTGAACAGCTCTAGAGAAATATCACTATATCTGTCAGTGCCAAACTTGTCATCTTCAACACACAACTCAACATAAGTACTATTGTTGAATCAAAATCTCTGTCAGTGTTACTGCTGTTACAGTGTTGGACAAAGTTTACCTGGTTTAATTAGTGAAATAACGCTTTATATCTGCCAGTGCCAAACTCATCACCTTCAGCTTACAACTCGACGTAAGTACCACTGGTGAATCAAAATCTCTGTCACTAGTGTCAGTGTTACTACTATTACAGTGTTGGACAAAGTTTAACCGTAGAAGGATTAATTAGTGGGATACCACTTTATATCTGCTAGTGCCAAACTCCTGTTCTTCAGCACACAGCTCATTGTAAATACAACTGGTGAATTAAAACCTCTATCAGTATTACTGCTGTTAGTGTTACAGTGTCTGACAAACTTTACTAAAGAGTTAAGAAGGATTAATTAGTGGAATACCACACAATAGCTGTCAATGCCAAGCTCATTATCTTTGACATGGGACTCGCTGTAAGCACCAAGCACAGTCTCTTGCATTATCACTACAGTTGCAGTGTCAGACAGAGTTTAGCATAGGAGTTCGGGATTAATTAATGGAATGCCACTTACAGACACCAGTGCCAAACTCATCTTCGACACAAAACTGGATGAAAGTACCTGGTGAAACCCAGTCTCTCCCAGTTTACAAACTTTACCATAGGAGTTTGGAACTGGCATATTAGCATGCTTCTGAGTCTGTGCTCACTGTTGTTGTTCTAAATTTCTGTGTTTATGAATATGAGCCCATCTGATGAAACTGCCCCTTGTGGGATGAATGTTTCTGTTGAAAGTCCACCAGAGGTCCAGATGTATAGTTTTTGACTCGATATAACACTAGTGATATAATATTGTGTAATTTGTCCAGCTGAATGTGCTCACATTCTTGGACCTTGTGATTGTACAGTGATTGTTTCATAGCAAGGTGTGTAACAACAGGTGAGTTGATGCCAGTGTTGCATCTATGTTGCAGGTGAAGAAGGCATTTTTTGCCTTGGTGTACAATGGGGTGCGAGCTGCCCCTCTGTGGGACACCGTCAAGCAAGACTATGTTGGTCAGTAGGCCTTTCCTTGCTTCCTGTCTTCCGTCCTTCCTGCCTACCACTGTCCTTTTCATTCCTTCCTGCCTTATTGCCACGCTTCTTTCTTCCCTGTCTTTATTCTTACCCTCTTTACTCTTGCCCTCTGAAACAGTTGTGGTGGTGGAGTTAGGTTTTGGGTTCTTGATTTAGCGGGGCAGAGGGCTCATGTGATGCTGAGTGCTGACCTTCTTTCATGGGAGATGGGGAAAGAGAAACAGGAGAGGAGTATGGAGATGTACAACTGGCAACTTTGGAACAAACTTCTAGAAACAGGAGAGGGGTATGGAGATGTACAACTGGCAACTTTGGAACAAACTTCCAGAAACAGGAGAGGGGTATGGAGATGTACAACTGGCAACTTTGGAACAAACTTCCAGAAACAGGAGAGGGGTATGGAGATGTACAACTGGCAACTTTGGAACAAACTACCAGAAACAGGAGAGGGGTATGGAGATGTACAACTGGCAACTTTGGAACAAACTTCCAGAAACAGGAGAGGAGTATGGAGATGTACAACTGGCAACTTTGGAACAAACTTCCAGAAACAGGAGAGGGGTATGGAGATGTACAACTGGCAACTTTGGAACAAACTTCCAGAAACAGGAGAGGAGTATGGAGATGTACAACTGGCAACTTTGGAACAAACTTCCAGAAACAGGAGAGGAGTATGGAGATGTACAACTGGTAACTTCGGAACAAACTTCCAAACACACAAAAGGTTCAAGAGAACACCATTTATTAGGACAAGACAAAACCAGCAAATGTTGGGGGTAGTGCCCTTTGTCAAGCTACAAAACAACACTTAAACAACAGCTAAACAGTCAAAAACAATGAAAAATGAAGTGAAAAGCTAAACCACGTGCCTGTTTTGGGTTGTCAGTGACAGTTGTCAGCAGCGGGAGTTGCCTGTGTGCGTGCTGCCATTATTGTCTGAGGTAGCAGGGAGGCAGGACACTCAGGATCAGACAGATCAGAGAGAAAAAAAGACTGTGTGTACGTGCATGCTTGTGTAAACTGTTTGCAGTTGCTTTTGTAGGGGAGTGGGGATGGGGAGTTGAGGGGAAGCAGGTTGGAAGCATGGATGAAGAGTCACAAGTCAGAGGTTGCTATAACATAACTTTTATTTGTACACCAACCAACCAGGAAACAGTGTAGGCTCTCCCCTGAGATGAACACATGAACAACAGTAAACAAACAACCTGCCTCTGCAGGGACACTGGGGGAAAAGGGACGCTGCCGGCCCAGCACACAACTTTTAACCCCTTAGATAATTGGGCCATAAAAACCCCACTCAATCAAAAAGGAAAAGGACCGGAAAGAAAAGGTTATAGGGTCATGGCCCGGAACATGTATACAATACACTCGGTTACACATGTATGATGTGTGTGTGTGGCTGGAGGATGGATTTCAGATTTGAAACAGTTGCTTGAAGTTTTATGCTGCTTACTGAATCAATCAGACAGAGAGATCAGAGAGAAAAAGAGACTGTGTGTATGCACACACAATCTGTGCTGTATGCACACACTAACTTGTGTAAACTGCTCTGTGTGTGTGTGTGTGTGTGTGTGTGTGTGTGTGTGTGTGTGTGTGTGTGTGTGTGTGTGTGTGTGTGTGTTGGTGGAGGATGGATTTCAGATTTGAAACAGTTGCTTGAAGTTTTATGCTGCTTACACTTGTGGCAGTGTTGCTCTTGAACATTTGTTTTTGATTTGGTGAAAAATGTTGTGTAATTGCATCTAATATGTTTCGTTTTGGGCTTTGTTTCAGGAATGCTTACTATTACAGATTTTATAAACATCCTTAAAATGTACTACAGGGCACCAAATGTAAGTATCTGATTCTAGTGTGTGCATTGATTTATGTGTTTCCTTTTTATGGAAACAGCTTTTCCCTGCCCTTTAAAGTCATTGCGTTTCAAGTCTGTTGCAAAGTTGTTTTGTGTGTGTGTTTTTGTTTGTTTGTTCTAACCTGAGAATAGTTTAAGATTTCGTTTATTTTGATATTTTTAAGCTTTATTTTTTAGACTTGTTTGCCTTTAGTGGCATTATTTTTTTTATATATATATAGATGTTTTTTAGACCTTTTTGACCTTTAGGTGCCATTAATAACAAGCTGAATAACCCACAAGCACTCAGCTTACAGAGACAGCTACTGACCTGCATTCATTTTCATTTCCATCATCATTTTTATTATAGTTGATATATATATATACAAAACTGTTTTACATATGGATGATATGGCACAGGTCCAGAGCTCAGACTGAAGCCATAACTTGCAGTTTGAGATCAGTCATTGATAGAAAAGTGTCATGTTATGTGAGACTGAGACAAAGAGTGAGTGAGTGTGTATATTCTGTGTGTGTGTGTGTGCCTGTGTGTGTGCGTGTGTGTGTGTGTGTGTGTGTGCAGTGTCATGTGTGTGTGTGTGTGTGTGTGTGTGTGTGTGTGTGTGTGTGTGTGTGCAGTGTGTCATGTGTGTGTGTGTGTGTGTGTGTGTGTGTGCGTGTGTGTGTGTGTGTGTGTGTGTGTGTGTGTGTGTGTGTGTGTGTGTGTGTGTGTGTGCAGTGTGTGTTTCAAAGAAATAGGGGATTAACCCTCACCTGGTTCAGCCACCCACTGTTTTTAGGATGTTGCATTTGATTTACTGAATAACAATAACAAGAACAATAACATATCACAATTAATACCCCCAGCCATGGGGTGGCTTGGAGCCCATGTCACCTGCTGCTAAGCATTCCTGCCTAATCTGGGTCATGTGCAGTCCCCTTCACTGCCGTGCCCCACTTTTACCACACCCCTAGCACCCCTAGGTTTCCGCTCTACCATAAGTTTTCACTGTGCTGTAGGGATGCTGATGCTTCAGGCGGCCATACCCATTTGCTCGAGAAAACAGAAGTGACTAAAGTTGCACAGTGTGATTTTTGAATGACAGGCAGAAGTATATTGTTTGTGGGCAGGCTGAGTGCATCATCAGTAACTGTATAAATGTAACGGGTCACGTGCATGTTTGATTTGTAAGGTAACGCGCACACATTTAAACTTTGGCAGTTCTCTTTCCTAGCAAGACTCGGTTGGCATTGGAAAGTTACCTGTGATCTTGATTCTGTTTCGATTACCATTCTGGCTTAATTCATTCCGATCATCAGTTGTTTTTGGTTGGCGTTGCAGTGCATGCGTTTCTACTTCTCGTCCTTTGTATGCCAATACGCAGGAAGTTGTGAAGTTTTGTTTTGTTTCTCACTCTAGAACTCGTCCCAAGGAAACCAGAGTCCGCCTCCAACGGTTAAGTGTTGAATGATGCTTGTGCTTGCTTTTCTCCCTTTTTCTTTATAGCTAACCTTTTTGCTTCTTCGGTTTTCCCACCTCCTTTCCCATCTCACAATCTGTACTGTATTTATTGCAATGTTTTATTGCTTCATATAATATGCTCCATTGCTTCATATAAGGTATGTTGTTTGCATTTTGGACTCTTGTGAAAAAGGATAAATTTGTTTCTTACTTTGAATATTTAAGCAGTTGTGAAGTCGTTTGGCTGTCTCGGTATCTGTGGAAAGGAGGAGCCCTTTCAGTGTTGGCTCATTCTCAGAGGCTCTTTAAGTCTTAAGTGAGATAAATTCTTATAACTTACATACTTTTTGAGCTTTGCAGTGTCATTCTCATGGGCTTTTTAGAGATCAAATGCTATGTTTAAATAAAAAAAATCTTCATAGTTTATCAGCTTTTCAGTTTAGCTCTCAGACTCGGAGATCACAGTGCAATAATGCTTTAAAATGTAATGACCATTCAAGGGAGATATTTGGCAGTTTCCAGCTGCAACAAAAAACCTAATGGTGACATTTTTGGAGGTCCTGTTTAATCAGATTTTGGTACTCAGTCTGCATGATAGCCTATGACGAGCATAATCTACACTGTGTTGGTTACCTTGACCTACTTTTGAATGTCACTGGGAGAGTTGGGAGAAAAATAAAGTGTTGAAAATTAATGCGAGTTCATTGAGAGCACAGCTTTTGTCGAGACAGTATGTATAATCTTGTTTGCCACAATGCATATAATCTTGACCTGTATTTATCTTATTGACATATTTTGAATTATTTATGTTAATCCTTTAACCTTGTGGGGGGGGGGGGGGGGGGGGGGTAATATTAAAGTGCACAGCCCTTAAAAATAAGGATCTCTTTACTGCTTGCTGCTGCCATGCCTTGTTAGCTTTATGATCAGAGCTCCTTTCATTTGCTTTGCTCAGTCACTTGGTGAGCTAGTTTGCGGTGCTTTTTGTTGCGGTTTTGACAAAGCATAACGGGGCTTTTTGTAGTGCAGGTTTGACTACTGCAATGGCAGGTAGAATGGAGCAAGGTTTGGTTTGTGAGGTTAGATGTAGCAAATGTATTTGTGGGTATTGAGGTGAAGTGTGTCTATGTATGTGTGTCTGAGAGAGAGATGGGGTGGGGGGGGGTGGGGGGAGATAATAAATAACCATGCCCAGCAGTATTACAAATAATAGTGTGCAAACCTGAATGAATTGTAAATGCTGTGTCACTTTGCATTGTCATTTTTGTCCAGCCACGCTGTTGCTGTTGTTTAAGTCTACTGTGCATGGTTGCAAATGCCATTTGGTCATAGTGTTACATCAAGAGGGCACTTTTAACAGTATATTTCTGAAGACCAGGTCCATGTGAAGGTATGCTTTATAGTGTCCACATGTTGAACACTGGTGCAGTGAGAGCTTCTTACCTGGACTTCACAGACAGTTTCATACCCAGATCCATACCAGTTTCATCTCAGAGATATTGTTCCTTTGGACAGCGCATGTCTTTATAGTTAATATCCAGATCCATACAAGTTTCATCTCAGCTGTTGTTCCCTTTTGACAGGGAACATTTTTATAGTTACATATATCCAGATCCACACAAGTTTCATCTCAGCTGTTGTTCCCTTTTGACAGGGAACATTTTTCTAGTTACATATCCAGATCCTTACAAGTTTCATCTCTGACTATTGTTCCCTTTTGACAAGGATTTTTTTTATAGTTACATATCCAGATCCACACAAGTTTCATCTCGGCTGTTTTTCCCTTTTGGCAGGGAACATTTTTATAGTTACATATCCAGATCCACACAAGTTTCATCTCGGCTGTTTTTCCCTTTTGACAGGGAACATTTTTATAGTTACATATCCAGATCCACACAAGTTTCATCTCGGCTATTGTTCCCTTTTGACAGGAAACATTTTTATAGTTACATATCCAGATCCACATCTCGGCTATTGTTCCTTTGGACACTGCCCATTTTTATAGTTACATGTACAGATACAAGTTTCATCTGATAGTGCTTATTTAGACATTGCATGTTTTCATTGTGACATATCCAGAACCATACAAGTTTCATCTAATATTGATGCTTTGGACATCGCACCTTTCACTGTTTTCATGGACACCCAAAGTGTTGCACTGAACATTTAAGGCATGATTGAAAAAGCCAAAGCTAATACTAGTAACAGGCATGATTGAAAAAGCCAAAGCTAATACTAGTAACAGGCATGATTGAAAAAGCCAAAGCTAATACTAGTATTCAAGAGAACTTGACACAGTTTACACAAATAGGAACTTCGTTGGTAGAAGAGTAGATATTTCATTGAGAAGTTTCTGTTTCTGTGTCATACATCTACTGTTATGTTCCACCCTCTTGAAATGTTATTCAATCAACTATTTTTAAGCATGTCTGCACTTGTATTAACATTGACCCACCATTAAAAACTGGATAATGGAAACAGAACAATTTTCAAATTCTGCAGGCCTGCATCAGAAGAAGACGGAACCTCAGTGAGGGTCAATCATGTTCTTGTTCAATATGACCATCCCTCCACCTTGATATGTATTGATTTTGTACTATGCATTCATTTTGCCCATGTCAGATTGTCCTCGACCCAACAAAAGTGATACAAAGTCATATATGTGGATCGGTACCCTGTCAGTCATTATTGTGATTATAATTGAAATTCGTTTCATCTCCTGCTGTTTCACCCTGGATCAACTGTTTTTAAGAACATTTTATTCAGCTGTCTCTTTCATCTTCTTTGTGGAATTACATTCAGTAGACTGGACATATGTCATTCCAAATTTCAATTAACCATTTTATATATAAGTTTGAAGAGGTAGCTATATTTAAAAAAATTAAATTAATGCTGTCTTTAGTCTTTTAAATGTTCCTTTTCTTGATGAGCTTTCATTTCTTTTCTTTTCTTCATTTTTTTTCCTTTTCTTTTCTTCTTTGTCACATGCCATTATCTGAACTGTCAGCTGTTTTGCCTTCAGATTATGCTTGATGGTACATCGTCACACGCTGAATGTCTTTTGAACAGACTAGATTGCCTGCGCTTGGTGACTGTTCACCAGGACAGTATCTTCTGAACAGCCGAACCTTTGTAGCCAGACTTGGTATGGTGATGCTTCGGCATGGGCTGGAGTGTCATATGCAAAACAATGATTTGCTGTTTCAAGGTCAAATCAAGGTCAAGTTCATAGTGAGAGTGGTCATAATAATCCAAATAAGACACTATTTCTGCTGTATTTTCCAAATTGCTGATCCTTTCACAACTAAACCAAGTTTGATGGCATGTCACCATAAACTGGAATATTTTGTGATAACATTGGATTGCTCTTTTTCAAGGTCAAGGTCAGGGCTTAGGTTAAAGATTTCAATCAGTCATATTTTCTGCCCTACTGATTTCTTTGCAACTGCACTAAGAGTTTTACTGTACAGTTACTTATAACCAGACCTGATGCTGACAAAGCTGGCATATACTGACACAACAGGTGGGGATAGGGGGAAGTATTTTGCTGTGCAAGGCAACAAACTTTGATACAGTGTGATCAGTCTTTTCATATATTGCTTCCTCTCACTTTCCTTTTTTTGTGGCCTTTCTTGTGAGTTTCCTAACTAACGTTTTTGTTGTGCACTAATTTGGACCAGTCCCCTTTAATCTGGTTATTGTTTTAACAGTACTGTAACCTGGTCTTGACCAGGACTGGGTGTAAGGAAACAAGTTACTTTACTAACCTTGACCAGTCCTATTCAATCTCTCTATTGTAACAGTATGCCAGTCTTATTTGAACCTTTCATCAGTTCCACTGGTTCTCTTTAACAGTGTGTTAACGGGATGGCGCCCTACTGGTCCGGGGGTGAAGGGGTGGATGATGGGGTGTCGTTTTTGTTGTTGTGGTGAAGTTGGTGCCCACAATGTAGTTTGACTTAAACGACAAGCGCTTCCTTCATCCTGGCCTTAGCCACAGGCGCAAGAATCACCGGCTGTGGTATTAGTAGTAGCCCATGTGCCATTCTTGGTGTTGCATCATAAACCTGCGTGGCCAAACCTGCGTGGCCAAGCTGCAAGTGGCAGGATATGTGATCCGAAGGGTCTTCTGCTGCAGGTTTAAGCATAGAGTTTCAGTAGGGAGATGCTCTTTGGTTTGGGCCTCATCGGCTCTGGTTCACTTTTGTGCAAAGCTGTAGTAGTAGTCCATGTGCCATTCTTGGTGTCACATCGTAAACTATGTGGCCAAACCTGCGTGGCCAAGCTGCAAGGGGCAGGCTATGTGATCTGAAGGGTCTTCTGTTGCAGGCTTAAGCAGAGTTTCAGTAGGGAAATGCTCTTTGGTTTGGGCCTCGTCCGTTTTGGTTCACCTTTATGCAAAACTGTCATCACACTGGCAGCCTGCGTGCGGACTGCCCAGCGCTGTCGTTAACTCTTTTCCAAAGTACTATGCAGCACTAGATTCTTTGCCTACTGGTGCAGCACTCACAGACCCAGCCATTTTTGTATTTCTCTGTTTTAATTCACTTCTACTATGCATAGGAACAACAAGATTGAAGCGTACTGTTTGGTAGCAGGAGTGCAGCTGTGGCCCCATCATCAGCCTTTCAGTACACCCACCATGCATGGCATTTCATGGGCAACACATTAAAATGTCAAGATGGTTCACATTGCCTGCTGCCAGTCTACTGCATGATCATCAATCAGTATTAAGACTTTCCTAGGGATTTTGAATATGAGTGATGAGACATTGAGTGCTGTAGTATACTTCCTGTCGGTGATTCTGGCGCCAGTTGTCTGCACAGACTTTGGTTGTAGTTGCAGCCATGTAACTGGCCAAACGTTGTATGCCTCTTGTTTACAGGGTGTTGATTGTGCTGGGTTACCTCCCCCCCCCCATCCCTCACCCCCCACCCCATGCCTGCACTTACAGGAAAACACTGTCTTCTTCTTTTTAAGTAACTTCATAAACTTGCAGTTTTGTCCCAAACAATGTGAGCAGTTTGCTAAGCACAGACCAAATAAAAGGAGATGCAAAGAAACATCTAACAGGTACAACAAAAGCATTTTGCATAGTGTAGTTAAATGCCTTTTTTCAGATCCTCTGACCCGTGTTCAGCTAATGAGTGTGTAAGTGGACGGACTGTTGTTTTTGTCAGGTACTAGTGATTGTTCCGTGGCATCATGTCAGGATCACGTCAGGAAGTACCCCAGCAGCCCGCAGGGTTTGATTCACTTAATTAGCGTGGCCTGTGCATCACATATACATTGCTATGGATTGTAATGTTTTGACTGTACCGTCATCGACAACAGTGTGATACTGCAGTGCAAATCCAGTGTGCAGTTTTCCTGCCACTTCAGGCTAAAATTAAAACTGTTTGACTTTCAGATTGATTTTTTTTTTTTTTTTTTTCCCTTTAAGTATCGGTTTTGCTGTTGGGTGTTTCGCTGATTTGCAACAAATTGACAAAGTAATTATGTGTTCACAGCCAGGTGTTGCTCAATGTTCATTGCAGTTTCATTGTGCAAGGAGGGGGGTAGGTTCATGCTTTTTTCCCCGTCATTTTCCTCAGGAGCAGCCCCAGGTGTTGCACTTGGTGTTGTGTTGCTACCTGTGGTGTCTTTGTGTTTTCCTGGCTGTCAGCCCTCTGTGGGGAAAGTTGGGCATGTGGAGTCTTGGACACGTACAGCAACCTTAGTGCATGTTGTAGGTGTGCACTGTGGAGGCCAGAGAGGCATGGGAAGGAGGCAGTGTCTCCAGCGATTTTTGATGGAACCCCCCTACACACTACACATACACTCATGCACACACACACACACACTACACATACACTCATGCACACACACACACATGCAAGCATGAACGTACGCATACACACATGCAGGCGTGCGCACACGCACACACACACACACACACACACACACACACACACACACACACACACTCTCTCTCTCTCTCTCTCTCTCTCTCTCTCTCTCTCTCACTCACTCACTGACTCACTCACTCTCACGTGATGCATGTGTGCACTTACTTACAGCATACTCCATGACTAACACTCTGTTCATTCATTGAAAACTGACATTTGAGAACATGATCCACAAACGCCCTTGTTCAAAATATTCCAGCTAACAGGAGGCTTTGTTTGCACCTGTTGCAGGCCAGACTGGATGAGTTGGAAGACCACAAGATTGCTACATGGAGAGGTCTGTCTGTCCGTCTGTCTTGTTGTCCAGCAGTCTGTCTGTATCTTGTCTGTCTAGCAGTCTGTCTGCATCTTGTCTGTCTAGCAGTCTGTCAGCATCTGTGGTGTAAATCAGGGGTGCTGGTAGCTATGTCTGTAGGTCTGCCGGGAAAATGAGGTCATGCTACAATCAAGGCTCCCCGTTTGGCTACTCAGGTACCTGCAGAGGCTGCACAGACTACTCAGTTACCCGCAGAAGATGTGTAGGCTTCTCAGTTACCTGCAGAAGCTGTGTAGGCTCCTCAGTTACCTGCAGAAGCTGTGTAGGCTCCTCAGTTACCTGCAGAAGCTGTGTAGGCTCCTCAGTTACCTGCAGAAGCTGTGTAGGGTGCTCAGATACTGGAGAAGCTGTATAGGCTACTCAGTTACCTGCAGAAGCTGTGTAGGGTGCTCAGATACTGTAGAAGCTGTATAGGCTACTCAGTTACCTGCAGAAGCTGTGTAGGGTGCTCAGATACTGTAGAAGCTGTATAGGCTACTCAGTTACCTGCAGAAGCTGTGTAGGGTGCTCAGATACTGTAGAAGCTGTATAGGCTACTCAGTTACCTGCAGAAGCTGTGTAGGGTGCTCAGATACTGTAGAAGCTGTATAGGCTACTCAGTTACCTGCAGAAGCTGTGTAGGGTGCTCAGATACTGTAGAAGCTGTATAGGCTACTCAGTTACCTGCAGAAGCTGTGTAGGGTGCTCAGATACTGTAGAAGCTGTATAGGCTACTCAGTTACCTGCAGAAGCTGTGTAGGGTGCTCAGATACTGTAGAAGCTGTATAGGCTACTCAGTTACCTGCAGAAGCTGTGTAGGGTGCTCAGATACTGTAGAAGCTGTATAGGCTACTCAGTTACCTGCAGAAGCTGTATAGGCTGCTCAGTTACCTGCAGAAGCTGTATAGGCTGCTCAGTTACCTGTAGAAGCTGCATAGGCTATTCAGTTACCTGCAGAAGCTGTGTAGGGTGCTCAGATACTGTAGAAGCTGTATAGGCTACTCAGTTACCTGCAGAAGCTGTGTAGGCTACTCATGCAGTTACCGGCAGAAGTGATAGGAGTTTGTGTTACATCTCGCTCTTCTCCCCATGCCCTACATCAACAGATCATAGCTGCTGCTCACCAGCATGATGGCTGCACCGAGGGTCTGACAGTCCTACATCAGCAGAAGGAGGACCCTTATGTAGACAAAGCTACACTTTGTAGACAAAGAAACCCAAAGTAGATGGGAAAAGCCTTGCCAAGGACCTCCTTTCAGCCGATTGATTGTAATATGACAGGTGTGAATGTTGGCGTGAATAGATGACCTCTGAGTAAAGGCAGTACGGCCTGTGTAGATTTACCTGCATGTATTTTAGGTGGCATTGGCAGGCTCGGAGTGTTGCAAATGTATGGCGGGCGCAGAAGGGGTGGGGTGGAGGGAGGTGTGGGGGACTTCTGGAATGATCTCTGCTTGTGTGCTGCAAAGTACTGGGAGCTGCTGGAGTGTGCCGGTGCTGTGAGTGGGGTGGTGGTTAAGCCAGAAAGTACTGGGCGCTGCTGGAGTGTGCCGGTGCTGTGAGTGGGGTGGTGGTTAAGCCAGAAAGTACTGGGCGCTGCTGGAGTGTGCCGGTGCTGTGAGTGGGGTGGTGGTTAAGCCAGAAAGTACTGGGCGCTGCTGGAGTGTGCCGGTGCTGTGAGTGGGGTGGTGGTTAAGCCAGAAAGTACTGGGCGCTGCTGGAGTGTGCCGGTGCTGTGAGTGGGGTGGTGGTTAAGCCAGAAAGTACTGGGCGCTGCTGGAGTGTGCCGGTGCTGTGAGTGGGGTGGTGGTTAAGCCAGAAAGTACTGGGCGCTGCTGGAGTGTGCCGGTGCTGTGAGTGGGGTGGTGGTTAAGCCAGAAAGTACTGGGCGCTGCTGGAGTGTGCCGGTGCTGTGAGTGGGGTGGTGGTTAAGCCAGAAAGTACTGGGCGCTGCTGGAGTGTGCCGGTGCTGTGAGTGGGGTGGTGGTTAAGCCAGAAAGGTTTACTTGCAGTATATATTGCAAAACACTAGGAGCCGTACTTTTCTGTGGGAAATTCGTCACTTACATGTTGTGGGAAGAAAAGGTTTCATTTATTCCTGGGTCGTTTTTGGACTTTATATAGTGAAAAAAATCAACATAAATATACCTAGCTAGCTAGATAGATATAGACACACACATACAGTGAAAAAAGTCAAGATGTATATTATAGATGGTGAAGGAAGTAAGTCAACATGGTGCTTAACGTCCACATGAACCTGGGTAGATAGATATAGACACACACATACAGTGAAAAAAGTCGAGATGTATATTATGAAGTAAGTAAGTAAACATGGTGCTTAACGTCCACAAGAACCTGGGTTTCTAGAGGCTTTTTAGGGATGAAAGATAGTGAAGAAACAAAATGAAGAATTTACTGCAATCACTGATTGACTCGAGCAGCTAGTGCAGAACTCCAGTATACCTGTCATTCCCCAGGAAAAGCCCAAGCCCATCATTGCTGAGAAAATCTGTCATCAAAGGAAACTCTCTTTAGTTAATCTGTGCAGCACACTGAAAATGAATCTGCAGAGGCTGTGAGAAGCAACGAGAAAACTGCACAGACGCACGCATCATGAGGGCCTCACGTTTCTGGTTTCAGAGGTGCTCAAGTCAGGACAGAAACCCTTTGTCTCCATTGATCCGGACGCCAGTCTCTACGAAGCAGTCAAAGCGCTTGTGGACAACCGTGTTCACCGGTTACCTGTGGTGGACCCGTCAACAGGCAACGCCATCTACATCCTCACGCACAAACGCATCCTTCGTTTCCTGCACCTTTATGTGAGATGTTGTTGCGGGTGCCTTGGTAGCTCTTCTTGTACTGATAACTAGGAGTAGGTCAAAAATGACATGCATAAACTTCTCAATTGGTTCTGTTTTCAAACTGGAAGGAGTTGAGGTATTTTTGGTGCTCCATCTTGACTGAACAAGCCAAGACAAGGCTGTATCGTTTTTGGGGGTGTCGGGGGTTGGCAGAAATACTGCCACAGCTAAGGGAGTTGTCAGCTTTTGGGTGGTGATTTAAAAAAAAAAATCTGTTGCAGTGTTTTGGTGGTCAGTGTTTGCTATTTGTTTTGTTCATCGGGGTGGATAAGGCATGTTTTGCACAGGTAACAACAGCAGGGAGGGAAGGAGGGAGTTGCCATTGTGGGCTGGAGTTCTGCCTGTGCATTTTTCTTGCTGGAGACACACAACCTGAGCTAGGTTTTGTTGTGTTGTTATAATATTCTTCGGACTTTTTGGTTCTTTGCTTGTCTGTCCACCCTCTCTCTCTCTCTCTCTCTCTCTCTCACTCTCTCTCACTCTCTCTCTTTTTCTTTCTTTTTTCTTTCTTTCCTAGGGCTGTGAGCACATTCTGTGAATGTGGAACCTTTTTTCTTTTTTGGCATGTTGCATAAACTGACTGCATTCCGTTGCAAAGTCCTACCCAGCTGAACTGATGCAGGCTTTCCAAGGACAGGTTTTGGTCCTCCAGGAAAAGCCGGTCAGAGATGGATCAGCTGAGTGTTAGGAAGTTAGTGATGACTGGCGCAGGCCTCCTGTCTGATGGGGTGTGTGTGTGTTTATGCATGTTTTGCAGCTGAAGGACCTGCCCAAACCCAGCTTCATGGGCAAGACCATCGAGGAGCTGGCCATCGGCACCTACACCAAAGTTATCTCGGTGAGCACTGGGGCCTTGGGCGTTTCACAACAGAATCGCCATCATCTTTGTACCTCTGGGAATCACCCTGATATAAGGGCACTGGTTGAGTGGTCGTAAAACACCAATTTACTTATACCTCTGAGAAACTGCTGACAAAAGGTTGACTGGTCGTAAAACGCCAATTTACTTACTTACCTCTGAGAAACTGCTGACAAAAGGTTGACTGGTCGTAAAACGCCAATTTACTTACTTGCCTCTGGGAAACTGCTGACAAAAGGTTGACTGGTTGTAAAACACCAATTTACTTGCTTACCTCTGGGAAACTGCTGACAAAAGGTTGACTGGTTGTAAAACACCAATTTCCTTGCTTACCTCTGGGAAACTGCTGACAAAAGGTTGACTGGTCATAAAACACCAATTTCCTTGCTTACCTCTGGGAAACTGCTGACAAAAGGTTGACTGGTTGTAAAACACCAATTTCCTTGCTTACCTCTGGGAAACTGCTGACAAAAGGTTGACTGGTCGTAAAACGCCAATTTACTTACTTACCTCTGGGAAACTGCTGACAAAAGGTTGACTGGTTGTAAAACACCAATTGCTTACCTCTGGAAAACTGCTGACAAAAGGTTGGTTGTAAAACACCAATTTCCTTGCTTACCTGTGGAAAACTGCTGACAAAAGGTTGGTTGTAAAACACCAATTGCTTACCTGTGGGAAACTGCTGACAAAAGGAGGTCGCCTTTGTGAGAGAGCTCACTGTACAGAGCAGCCACAGCCAATCAGAACATCACAGTTAATATTCCCTGCGGAAAACCAGCCAATCAGAACATCACAGTTAATATTCCCTGCGGAAAACCAGCCAATCAGAACATCACAGTTAATATTCCCTGCGGAAAACCAGACAATCAGAACATCACAGTTAATATTCCCTGCGGAAAACCAGCCAATCAGAACATCACAGTTAATATTCCCTGCGGAAAACCAGCCAATCAGAACATCACAGTTAATATTCCCTGCGGAAAACCAGCCAATCAGAACATCACAGTTAATATTCCCTGCGGAAAACCACAGAAGTGGTTGCCACATTTTCAACAGAAGCTGGCGCATAGTCACAGAGTGAAAAACTGATAGGAAAAAGCATTAAAATAAGTTAAGGTGCGCGTTCATTGATGAGGAAAAATATCGGCTGCAATTGAATGGGGCAAATTACATGCATCTGAATGTCGGAATCAGACCCAAATCATCACTAATTCTATTGGAGCATGTTTACTTCACTGGATAAACAGAATACAGAATTTTTTATTGTTGATGAATAACATAGAAATTTGCCTTACGACAGCATAAAATATACCAGTAAAATAACACACAGTATAATACATGAACATATGGACAAGATAAGGTCCTAGATATAATGCAAATGCCAGGAAAACAGCCTCATAGAGTCATACACTACCTTCTGACATAGTCTGTTGAATATGACAACAAAAGCAGAATAAACATCAGTATCAATTTCAATCACACAAGAAGACATGTACACTCACACTCTCAAGCCCTGCACCTTGTTAGACCTCTTTGATGCCAGATTGTCTGCAAAAAAGGTATTGGTGGGGACCAAGATCACAGGGGGTGTGGGGAAAGGGAACTATACCTAGTTCAACACTGTCACCACTAGAATGGTTTCTGCATCAAGATGGGCAGCAATGAGGGCCATTTTAACATCTCACCCATGGTGAGGGGCAGAGTCAGTAGACCATGTCCATAAACTACCACAACTAAAGATGAAGGAGAGCCAAAGTGGGGAATTAAACCCATGTAGTCCACTTACCGGCTGAACTAACACCTTGCCGCTGGGCCAGACTGGCTCGCTACCCTGCACGCTCCATGATTCCCCTCGGTGGGTTAAGAAGAAGGGTTCCACCGGCCCTAGCATGTTGGGTAACCAGCTGGATGTTGCTGTGCTTTGCGTTAGGCATGCAGCACGGTGAAGGCGGGGCCACAGATTTCCTGGGATGGGAATAGGCTGTTCAGTTTGTGCTGATTGTACAGGTGGCCAACCGGCCAGGTTGGTGTGGGCTTATGGGGCTCTTGATGGCAGTGAAGAGTTAGTAGGAGACGTTTTTTTAACCCCACGCGTTTCTCTTCCCTTAATGGCAGTGAAGAGTTAGTAGGAGACTTCACTTAATGCAGTGAAGAGTTAGTAGGAGACATTTTTTTAACCACACGTGTTTCTCTTCACTTAATGCAGTGAAGAGTTAGTAGGAGACATTTTTTTTAACCACACGCGTTTCTCTTCACTTAATGCAGTGAAGAGTTAATAGGAGACGTTTTTTTAACCACATGCATTTCTCTTCACTTAATGCAGTGAAGATTTAGTAGGAGACGTTTTTTTAACCACATGCATTTCTCTTCACTTAATGCAGTGAAGAGTTAGTAGGAGACGTTTTTTTTAACCACATGCATTTCTCTTCACTTCAACAAGTCTCCAAAGGTGGCTAAGCTTGCCTGTAAACCACCTGTGCTTCCGACTCCACAAAATTGGTGGGGCTGGGGGGTGGGGTTGTAATGTTTGGACAGTGAACAAGGGAGGGGAGATAAGCAGGCGACAGTGGGCTGGCAAATGATGCTGTGGCGGCTGATGGATGGGCAAGTCATTACTCAGTTTAGTACATGGTACATGTTGTTCAGTTGTCATTTGTTTTGGTTTGGTGGGGGTGGGGGTGGGGGGGGGGTATTTGATGAAAAGCAGGTAATGTTTTCATGGAGAAAAAGAAAATGTGAGTTGCCTTTAAGTACATTCTGGTGATTGTGGCTGAATGATGCGACAGCGTGACAAGTGAACAGCGTTTGTCAGTTTCGCTGGACCATGTAGATACCGTGTGTGGGTGATTTCTTTAAAATGCCTGCCGGCTTGGCTGGCTGCATGCTACACAGGACTGTACAAGGTTTGACAGGGCCACAAGGGAGGGGAGGTAAGCTGACGGGTGTGGGCTTGAGGCTCCAGACACACACACCAGACCAGTAGTTGTTTAAAATAAATGGCAGGCACACTGGTTAGATATTTTTGATTTGTTTTTTGTTCTTTAAAAAGTCAAATTGAAGAGTTGGGGGGGGGGGGGGGGGGGGCCTCCTCTTCTTTCTGTCTAAATCTCTTGTTCTCTATTTTGTTCTCCTTTGTTTCTGCCAGTGTTTATCTCTGAAAGCATGTGTCTGATAAATCAACTTGCTGTGTGGGTGCCCCTGTGGGTGCCCTGCTGGGATTCCTTTTCCTAACCTCTTTCTTCCACCACCTCTTCTCCCCCCTTCCCTGCCCCTCCCCTCCCCCCTGCCCCTCCCCTCTCCCCTCTCCCCCTGCCTCTCTCCCTGCCCCTCCCCTCCCCCCTGCCTCTCCCCTCTCCCCTGCCCCTCCCCTCCCCCCTGCCCCTCCCCTCTCCCCCTGCCTCTCTCCCTGCCCCTCCCCTCCCCCCTGCCTCTCCCCCTGCCCCTCCCCCTGCCCCTCCCCTGCCCCTCCCCTCCCCTGCCCCTGCCCCTCCACTCCCCCTCCCTCTCCCCCTGCCCCTCCCGCTTCCCCTCTCCTTGCCCCTCCCCCTCCCTCCCCCTCCCCTGCCTCTCCCGCCTCCCCCTGCCCTCCCCTCCCATCCTCCACTGCCTCTCCCCTGCCCCTACCCACCTACCCTCTCCCCTGCCCCTCCTCCGCCCCTCCCCACCCATGGCTCCTCCCGGCCCCCCCCTTCTCCCCCACCCCTCTCCTCTCCCCCCTCCCCTGCCTCTCCCCTCTCCTATGCCCCTCCCCCGGCCACTGCCTTCTCCCTGACCCCCTCACCTCCCCAGCCCCTCCCTTTTTCTGCTCATCCCTGCCTCCCCTCTCCCCCTGATCATCTCCCCCTGCTCCTACCCCCCTCCCCTCTCCCCCTGATCATCTCCCCCTGCTCCTACCCCCTCCTCCTGCCCCCCTCCCCTCTCCCCTGATCATCTCCCCCTGCTCCTACCCCCCTCCCCTCTCCCCCTGATCATCTCCCCTGCTCCTACCCCCCTCCTCCTGCCCCCCTCCCCTCTCCCCCTGATCATCTCCCCCTGCTCCTACCCCCCTCCCCTCTCCCCCTGATCATCTCCCCTGCTCCTACCCCCCTCCCCTCTCCCTCTGATCATCTCTCCCTGCTCCTGCCCCCCTCCCCTCTCCCCCTGATCATCTCCCCCTGCTCCTACCCCCTCCCTCTCCCCTGCCCCCCCCCCCCCCCCTCCTGGGTGTCCAAGCTCCATCCCAGTAATGACCAGTGAGAGTGGGGCCAGTTTGGACTGCAGTGGCTGTGGGAACAGGCAAGATATTGCCTTGGTGTTGGGACTTCACCCTACAGCTCTGTGGCTGCTGGTGCCGCAGGTGTCCAAGCACATGCCGCTGATCGAGGCCCTCAACCTGTTCGTGCAGCACCGCGTCTCCGCCCTGCCTGTCCTGGATGACGACGGGCGCGTCTGCGACATCTACGCCAAGTTTGACGTCATTGTGAGTCGACGAGGAAAACCAAGTCCCTTTTATCTTCTGGCCCCTTTTTTTGCTCTTTTGGTGTAGTAACAGTATTTAACCTGATAGTAATGGAAATTTGCAAAGTGCCTACCCCGTGGGTCAGTGTGCTGAACAAATGTGATGTAACACATAATGTGCATCAAGATGGAAAACCCACAGTTTAAAAAAAAAAATGAACACATAATGTACTCGTCAACAAGGGTTCAAGCGTAACTATGTGCAAGATGCACACAAACACACACACACACACACACACGCATGCACACACACATACACACACACACACGCACGCATGCACACACACATGCACACACACACACGCACGCATGCACACACACACATGTACGCATGCACACACACACACGCACGCATGCACTCACACGCACGCATGCACACACCTTGTACAGACTGATAGGGGTGGTGGACAGAGAAGCTAAATGTCCATTATGATACACATCAGTCACCCTTCAGTGAATGGCGTCACGTCATGCACGGTCCGTTGCATTTGTTTCAGAACCTGGCTGCGGAGAAGACCTACAACAACCTGGACATCAGTGTGGAGGAAGCGCTGCGACACCGCTCTGCTGCCGATGTACGTACCTGCAGCCTGCCGTGTAGTCATGGCTCGCAGTCCCAGATACAGCCAATCACTCGGGCCTAGCTCTTCCATGCATGTGTCTGTGCACTGAGCAGGCGAAAAACACCGGTAGACCTGTCTTAATTTTTAGGTTTTGTTTACTTCGGGGTTCCTTTGTTTCTTGAGTTTCACTTCAGATATATACAGTGGACTTCGCATTGTGACTGAGCCATCGGATGGACACCACTAAAAGTGATCACAAAACCCTGGAAGCGGAGTCCTTTTTTTTCCCCTCTTCTCATTGATGCGCTAAATTGCATCAGCGTAACTGGAAGGTTAGGATACTATTGGGGGGGGGGTAATAGCTGACACTTCTGAGCTAATGCGTGAAGCTGTCCTGTGGCGTTTTTTCCTTGTTTTTGTTTTGTTTTTTTCCTGGTGGAAAAACAAGATTTTCGGAGCAGAAAACCCCCAAACCATGTTCAGCTGAGTCAACAAGAATAGAACACTGTGAAAAGGAGACTAAAGTTTAGCGGTTCAGATTTTTTTTTTTCATGCATGCTTTTGCATCGAATGATCTTTCCTGCACTCTTCGCATGTGTGTGAATTGCCTTTGTTTTGAGTGTGATTTGGTTTTTCCTTTTTTGGTTTCCAGTCACTGAACATTTCTTGGTTGCATTTGAATGATTTTTGGTCCTGCCTCTCTTGACAACTAAAAAGTCCAGCCCTAAGCTACCATTGTGACACTGTGTCTGTATAAGCTAGTTCAGACCAGTTGCCAGATACAACCCAAAGAAAAACTATGTTTGTGTAAGCAAGATGAGACCAGTTGCCAAAGACA
Organism: Alviniconcha strummeri; assembly: GCA_963584105.1. Lineage (NCBI taxonomy): Eukaryota > Metazoa > Mollusca > Gastropoda > Provannidae > Alviniconcha > Alviniconcha strummeri. The sequence continues at coordinate 3,607,805 of OY757542.1, forward strand.
ACCCGAAGAAAAACAACAACGCAGAAACTCACAAAATATTCTGAGCATTAAATTTGAAATGAAAACACAAAGTCCTAACAAAATCCGAAGCAAACTGCGAACAATGCTTGGTATACTATCAGACACTGGAGCTGAACAGGCAGGCAGATGTGAGGGATCCTCCCTTCAGGCAAAATGGTGCGCCACATGACTGATATCAAAGACCACTTTTTTTTTTTGTTCAGTGCCAGCAATGCTTGGTTTTGCAGAGTCCACTGTATGTACAAGTGATGCATGTTACATCCTCTTTAGCTTGGGGTAAACACATTTACATCCTCTTTAGGTAGGAGTGCATGTGTTTACATCCTCTTTAGCTAGGAGTGTACATGTTTACATCCTCTTTAGCTAGCAGTGCAAATGTTTACATCCTCTTTAGCTAGGAGTGCACATGTTTACATCCTCTTTAGCTAAGAGTGCACATAGCTCTGTAGGAGCTGCTTGCACATAGAACAGATTGTTTTGGTGTTTTTCATTAATCTCTTCCAGCTGAGCAGTTCAAGGTGAATGGAAAACTTGTCACTAATACGTCAGCTTTCTCTCACATTTTGGTTCACTTTTTTCTTTCTGTCTTTGGGGAACTAAAGGGGCAGAAATGATAATCTTTTCAGATAAAACTGTCAGCAGTTCCCCTCGTTTGTGCCCAGAGTGATAGAATGCATCTGCATGGCTCCCCTCATGTCGGGACCTCTGTCGTTAAATTGCTCAGTCCTAGTCCGCTCAGCTTCCTGCCCCCCCCCCCCGATCCTTTTTGACAGGGACTAGTGTCGTGAAAGAGAATCAGACGGTTCCTTGTGAGCCACTTTTGTTTTGCCTCACTGTGACGAGGCTTGACTGAGCATTCAGTGCCAAGTGTCTGTGTATCTGCCCCCTTCTCTTTGTCTTGTCCCAGCGGAGTGCCCAGTGTCACCGTGACCTTCATAGGACAATGAACATTTTAGGCGAAACGGTGAAGCTTTTCGGTTCCCCGGTGAAGAAGGGCAAGAACGTGACTGTGTGCGAAGAGCAGGCCTCCACCCCAACAGTGGCCCCGGCGTCTAAGGACGAGATGTGGGTAAGCCCCTCTGCTGACCCGAGATCGTCCGTCAGGCCATCCGTGAGAGTTTTGCTCCGTGTTTTTTCAAGCCCTCTGACAAAAAGTGTGCCCAAAGGTTCAATCCATCTGTCAAAAAGTGTGCCCAAAGGTCCAGAAAGCGTCCCAGAAGCTTCAGCCGACCCACCTACTAAAACCGCTTTGAGGGCATCTGCACGGCCAGCGGCAAGGGGCCTGCCACCATTTTCTTCAAGCTTCTTGGCTAAAAGCGTGCTTAAAGCTTCGGGGGGCTTGCCAGCCAAACGTGGGTCCAGGTCATTAATCAAAAGCTCGGCCACAGCTCCAACAGGCGCAGCAGCAGAAAGCATAGCCAAGGTTTCAGAATGCTCGTCTTCCAAACGGGACGCAAGCCCATGGTGGAACGGTGTACCTGGCGTTCTGGTGAGGTCATCTGCAAGGGCAAGGCCAAGAGCATCGTCAGACCCGCCGGGAGAGCGTGCGCCTCGCGGAGCCTTTTCTGCCGATTCACCAGGAGAAAGAGGGCTAGGAGTGCCCGAGAGCCCCAGAGCGAAAACTGCTGCAGCTGATGATTCACAAGGCCCATCTCCAAATATGGTTCCTTTGTTTTTTTTAAACCTCAGCTTGCATTGCCATGCTTTTTGTTTGCCGCTCTGCTCTGGTGTGTGTGCCTGGCTCCTCTTCTTCCGCCCCCCAGCCCCCCCCCCCCTGTCCATCTTCACCCTGCTCCCATCTCCCGCACGCATCGTCCAGCTGTTTTAGAGCTAGTCCTCAACTTTTTCAGAGTTTACTGTCAATCTGTGCGGGGTTCATCAAGCTGTCAACAGGTACACCTCGCATTGTCCCAAGCGTACATCAAATTGTCAGGAGTTAACATCAAATTGTTTGGAGTTTTTTGACAAACTGTGACCAGTCTTCAAGATTTCAGTTAACTGCTAATTGTTGGGCGATCTGCAGGTAATAGTTAAGCTGTCGAGAGTTGATCATTACGTTGTATTTAGCTGATCATCAAACTTATCTACAGTTAATGTGTTTAGTCCAGTTTATTAGGAGGTGATCATCAAAGCAGATTTACAGCCAAACCATCCCACTGTCAGATTTTCTGCAGCCAGTCATCAAACTGTCCACAGCTAACAGACTATCTTCAGCCAGTCATCAGACTGTCCTGAGCTAACAGATTATCTTCAACTAGTCGTCAGACTGTATTCAGCCAACAGTCAAATTATTGGCAGCTAATCATGAAACTTTTCTTAAGCTAATCTTCAGACTTGTCTGATTACCACCACCCCCAACCCCCCCACCCCCACCCTTTGTCTTGGTTTGATTTCCAAAGTTTGATTTCAGACTAATAGCTTGTTTTGTTCTAGAAATCCTCGCCCCAAAATCAGTATGCCTTCACTTGTGGGATACTTAAATTGTCTGATCTAGGGGAGCGTCAGCAGTTGATTTGTGCTTCTTTGTGCGTTGCTTAGTATAACTTGTGTGTCTTGTGCATATTTTCCCTCGGAAGTTGACCAGCAGAAGGCTGGACAGCTTTCTTTGCCAAGTGCATTACCAGCATAATTGTTCTAGCCAGACACAAAGCGTGCACAGTAAGGGCAGTTGCAGTGGTTTGTCAACAGTTTTCTCATGGTCTTGCAGCTGAAAATGCCCCCATTTCCCATTTCTGACTTTTACGTGTGCAGACTTGTATTTTGTAAAATAAATTTAAAAAAAATAATGTATCATTCAAAAGGGAAGGTGCTTAGCCTACTGCCTTGAGTTGTTTATAAAAAAAATAAAAAAAATAGGGGTCTTTGCATTGACAATTCTAACACTTGGCATTGTTTAGGCTCAGGCTTTACTGCTCGGGGGAAAAAATTATGGTATTACAAAGTGAATTCAGCTGAATGCAGGAGTAAATTGCTGCTTGTTTTGTCGGTTTGATTTTGTTTTCCTGTCTCAAATTATACCAACATGCTGAGTTTGGTGTCAATCTTACAAGTATGCTTTCAGTTCAGTTTTGCTTCTGTGATGTTGAATGTACAGTATTTGAGTTATAGTCATTTTTTGACCAGCTTCTGCATGTTTAGTCTTCAGTTGTATTGTTGGTGTGTGTGATGGTATTTGTAAATGTCTTCTTTAAGTACTTTTGCTGTCAGTTTTGAGAGTGTCATGTAAATTTGCCAGGAATTGCCTCTAAAAAAAAATTGATCTTACGACTGATTTTTTATTTTTATTTTAAGGATTGAGAGAGTAAACCTCACAGTAAGAGACAGGTACTTCAGTAGCTTGTTCTGTGGATCAGCTTAAAATGCAGTCGACCTGGAGCAGAGCCTGTTACCAGTTGGACTGTTGTGTCATCGCCTTGCTGCTGACAGCTTACTGGCTTATAATAATAATAATAATAATGGCTACTTACCATACCTAATCCATGCTGGCCCTAAGCACTTACAAATTCGTTAAACAGACGTACGTTAATAATGATGATAATAGTAGAAATTTGTAATGTGCCTCCTGTGTGGCTCACATTCGCAACAAATATTCAGATGCATATCCATACACACACACGTGCACGCACGCATCCATGCATGCACGCACACATCTCGGGGCAACGGGACCGAAGAGGTTCGTGCACAATGTATGTGATTTGATAGCGTCTACATGTGATTTGATAACGTGCTGTTTGATGAGGCAAAGAGCCGGTTTTATGGAGGGGAGTTTGAGGTTCGCTCAGTGGTCTTGCAACCAGTGTCTTACTGAATCATTGCCATGACCATGCTGACTTGATTGTTCATAGATACCCACAGGAACACTGCGCTGACTTGATTGTTCATAGATACCCACAGGAACACTGCGCTGACTTGATTGTTCATAGATACCCACAGGAACACTGCGCTGACTTGATTGTTCATAGATACCCACAGGAACACTGCGCTGACTTGATTGTTCATAGATACCCACAGGAACACTGACACCGGTTTGGGGGCAAGATGGTTTGTCTGTACCAGAACCAGTGAACCATTGTGATACTTTAGTTTATATTGTTGAATAAATGGTTCCTTTCTTGTACCTATTTTTCTTGTCTGATTGAATAGGTTGCATTTTTGTGCCCATGTCAACCAGCTTACGATCTTTCTTTCCTGGTTTTGCCCACTTGAATTACTTTGGCTCATCCTAACTCCACAGCTCCCTTGAAAATGGACCCACTGTTTTAAGGCCAGTGGCCAGAACATGTTAGTGAAGTATTGTTGGCTCACTGTGAAAGAATTGCCTTTATCACTGCAGACTGGCACTCATGACTGATTAAGAGGTAGGCAGTGTCTCATCCTGGGTTCTGAAAAGTTAAATCTCTCTGCAACTGGCAGTGTGCATTTTGTGACTGCTACTGTTTGTATTCTATTTTATAGTATGGAGGTTGTTTATGGTGGCTTCTGTTTGCATTGTATTTTCAGAGTTATGAGGGGGTTGTTTATGATGGCTTCTGTTTGTATTTTCAGCATTATGAAGGGGTTGTTTATGATGGCTTCTGTTTGTATTCTATTTTCAGCATTATGAGGGGGTTGTTTATGGCAGCCACTGTTTGTATTGTATTTTCAGTTACGAGGGAGTTGTTTATGATGGCTGATGTTTGTATTGTATTTTCAGTTACAAGGGGGTTGTTTATGATGGCTGATGTTTGTATTGTATTTTCAGTTACAAGGGGGTTGTTTATGATGGCTGATGTTTGTATTGTATTTTCAGAGTTACGAGGGGGTTGTTTATGATGGCTGATGTTTGTATTGTATTTTCAGAGTTACGAGGGGGTTGTTTATGATGGCCGCTGTTTGTATTGTATTTTCAGAGTTACGAGGGGGTTGTTTATGATGGCCGCTGTTTGTATTGTATTTTCAGAGTTACGAGGGGGTTGTTTATGATGGCTGATGTTTGTATTGTATTTTCAAAGTTACGAGGGGGTTGTTTATGATGGCCGCTGTTTGTATTGTGTTTTCAGAGTTACGAGGGGGTTGCTACCTGCCAGGAAGATGACCGGCTAGAGGACGTGATGGAAAATATTGTAAAAGCAGAGGTATGAAATTGACAGTGGTGAGGAAAAGGTGGTAATATCACAAGTGTAACGACAACAGTAACAGTATACTTTATTCATCCCAGCGGGAAATTAAAGCTGGCGTTTGATCTTATACGTTAACGCACAGTGAAGAATTGAATTGCACATATCTCAGTAATTAGTTGTGAAACACACACACTTTTAGACATACACCCCCTGTCTCCCAATCTACATACACTAAAGTTTTGATCTAATGCTAATGCCTAGCAAACCCAAAATTACCTGGAGTAATGTTATATTAGAATATAAAAACTCTCAAATAAAATCATTGGGTACCCACATCCCCCACCCTCCCTTTGAAAGTTAGCAGACGTCCTGACGCATGTGCACACACTGTTGACTGTTGTAATTTTCATTAAAAACTGACAGAGTGAAGTGTTCTTGTCATTTTAAAGGACACATTGTCAAAGCTGATGGATATGGGCTTTGAAAGCAGGGGCCTGTTGCACTCGGCACCGATGCTGGCAGCTGTGTATTATAAAAAAAAAACGTGGGTCATCTCGGCCTGGCTGTGAGGCATTGGGCTGGTATGCAGAAGGACCTCAGTTCAATTCTGCTTCGCCAGTACCTCTTTGAAGATGGCTTGGTGTCAAACATGTTATAAAACAGACTTTTTAACATCTTCTGATAGTCTTGACCACAGAAGTGCCCACTGCTGTTAGGGGGTTGAAGGTTTTGTAGCAGTGCTGTTACGTTAGGGGGTTGAAGGTTTTGTAGCAGTGGCAGTGCTGTTACGTTAGGGGGTTGAAGGTTTTGTAGCAGTGGCAGTGCTGTTACGTTAGGGGGTTGAAGGTTTTGTAGCAGTGGCAGTGCTGTTACGTTAGGGGGTTGAAGGTTTTGTGGCAGTGGCAGTGCTGTTACGTTAGGGGGTTGAAGGTTTTGTAGCAGTGGCAGTGCTGTTACGTTAGGGGGTTGAAGGTTTTGTGGCAGTGGCAGTGCTGTTACGTTAGGGGGTTGAAGGTTTTGTAGCAGTGGCAGTGCTGTTACGTTAGGGGGTTGAAGGTTTTGTGGCAGTGCTGTTACGTTAGGGTGTTGAAGGTTTTGTAGCAGTGCTGTTATGTTAGGGGGTTGAAGGTTTTGTAGCAGTGGCAGTGCTGTTACGTTAGGGGGTTGAAGGTTTTGTGGCAGTGGCAGTGCTGTTAGGGGGTTGAAGGATTTGTGGCACTGTGGCAGTGATGAAGGGCTGTGTGCAGGTTCACCGGTTGGTGGTGGTGGATCAGGACAGGCACGTCAAGGGCATCGTGTCTCTGTCCGATTTGCTCAACTACATCGTCCTGCGTCCAATGGGTAAGCCCAGTCACTCACCCTCACTTCTGGTTTAAGGTGGGGTGGGGTGGGTGTGTGTGCGTGCATGCATGTATGTGGACTATTTAGGTGGGTTTTTTTGCAACTGAAGGAAACAAATAGTGCCTTTGTGTGTTCCAGGTGTAGCAGATAATAATCAAATTTGCAGTGTAGTTTTTTTGCCCCCCAGTCAGATTCTGTTTGTGTATAGGACCAGCTTTCTTTTTTCATTTTTTATTTGGCTTTCATTTTAGTTTTGTTGGTTTAAAAAAATAAAGGGAACATTTGATGCTCTTTCTTCAAATATCATAAAAAAAGAAAATAAAAAAAGTAAAAAGATATTAAAAAAATAAATAAATGAAGGCACAGAAATTTCTGTAATCCTGCCAAGTCCCAGTGTGGCATCTTGGGTAATGGGTGGCAAGGCCCTGCAACTAACCCCAGTGACCACCTGTCACCAGCAATCCCTTCACTTTCATTTGAAGAGTTACTTTTCTGGCGGCCAGGTGTGGACGGCCAGGCAGTGGCAGCCGCAGCGCCAATCCCGCCACAGACAACGGCAGAGTCGGCCTCCTGATGCAGCCCCACCAGGAACTCCATGCCACAAAACCAGCAACACTGCATACACTGGTGCTCACCGCACTCTGATGGACCTGTCCACCTGCAGGCAACATGTCACCTGCATCCATCCCCCTTCTTGGCTGGAGCGTCCTGTTGGCGCCCAAATCTCACAGACTTGTAAACAAGGAGCTAACTTTGACCCGGTCACTGCGGCCCCAGTAGACGTGCACCGCCATGTGGTGTCGGATGTGCACAGGTGGACTTTGGAAGGTTGTGCTTGATACAGTGTATTCTCCAGAAGTTTGTGAGTTCTCAACCTCATGCAGACAGCGCGCTCGCTTAAAAATTGACTCTGGTGTGGTTGAGGAACGTGGGAACATATATGTGTCATCTCTTCAGTTTGGGGTTGGATAGTATTAACTGTGTGCGCTTGTTTGCAGGAAACATGCTGCGTGTTAAGGCTGAAGTGTTGTATGTGAGTGAAGTTCATGGGAGGCAACTGATTTAGAGGCTACAGCGCTCTGCAAGGTTGAGTGGAGTCTGCTTCACAAGCACTGCCAGAAGAGCCTGCTCATTGCAAAATATTCGGTCATAGTGATAACGTCCAAAGTTTGTGGTCCGTCTTCCTTTCTTTTGCTGTCTTTTTCTTTTTCTTTTTTTCCCCTTGTTAAAGGTGAAAACAGTTGGCTCAGTTTAGCTGAAAGGAGACAAAAAAAAAAAAAAAAGGGAGGAAGACTTACCAGAGAAAATCTGTCATTTGCACACTTAGGTATGAGACAAAAGCGCGGCAGTTTTCAGACCTATACGTATATCTGTACATATGAAGGCTTACCTGCCCAAACTATCTCCTTTCTTTTCTGCAGTAAAGATGTATGGTCTGTTTGGGCGGGTAACTCACGAATTATATTGCTGCAGGTTTGAATGACCTACATATGTAAACTGTCTCCACAGGTCAGATGATATTAAGCCCAAAAGACCTACCGGAGCTTATGCAAAGTATAACAATAGTAAACGCCTGTCTGATGTGCTGTATCCCACTGCAGGGCATTTGTGAGGCTCAAGGCATCAAACGTAACAAGAAAGGGGATCCGTGTGCGCATCCTGCAGTCCAGTGCACAGAATAAATTAATATTTATAAATTAATATTTGAAAACAACTTTGCCGTGCAACCTGAACAATAATCATGTGTTTTGAGGGATCTTAAGCTAAATAAAGCCGAGCCTGTACCCCCCACAGATTTCAGCTGTCCATCAACAGTGAAAAGGTTTTGCTGTGGGCATTGCTTGTATGGATTCATGACCAGACTCGGAATGCCACTGACACTTGACATCATTTTGTTGTCAGTGATGCTGAAACTGTTGATGAACTAGATCGTTTTATTCGTGCTTAATTGTGAGGGACACTCTGCAAACCACACATTTTATACCGACATACTTGGGACTCCTTTTTTAAAGATTGTCACAGTGTGTAGTACCACCTCATGCAGAGCAGAAGCAGTCGCATTCACCAGGCTGGTTGTGCAACCTGGTTAGAAAGACAACCACAAGAACAGCAAGAACTAGAAGAGATGGTAGTTTGCTCTGTTGGGTGTTTGCTTGTAACTTTACACTTGTAACTTTATCAGCACAGCCCAAGGTACATTAGCATGGTGCAGAACTACCCATCTGAATGCAGCCATTGCACTGGTGGCAGAAGTAGACCTAGCTCCCAGACACAGTTCTGCCTTCATACTCTGTGCCCTGTGCTATGTAGGATCATAACGTTATGCCTTTGCTGATGAAAATATATGAACTGGGAGAAGGGAGAAGCCAGCTACACTAGCTCAGCACACCGTTTCCCATCCAAACACTGCCGTTACTGAGGAGGTAATTAGTGGAGAATAACTTAAGTACACCCACATTTCCGTGATATTTAGCTCTGCCATAGTTGCATCCTGTTATGGAGACAGTTTGGGGCTTGACTAGTTGAGCATCATGGCCTAAATTTAGTAACAACCCCCCACCACCTCCCCCTTTTAACCTGCAGTAAGCATCAGCATGGTCTTACTGCCTTCCCTTCCCCACCTTGACGGAGAAGTGCACACCTGCTCGACTTCCATCTGCTGTAATAGACTGAATATGCAATTGGATGTGCACCACATTTGAAAATGTTTGACCATGTTTGGTGTGAGTGTGGCAGACAGTCTTACTGTGTACATAAAAATTGAAGTCATTAGATGGGGGTGGGGGTGGAGGGGGTGGGGATCATTTAGAGTGTAAAGATAAAGAGTTCACTTTGTGTGGCTGCAATGTGGAGCAATTGTTCATCACACTGATGGCTGGCTGAGGACATAAATAGATGTGCGTCTTATCTGTTCATGTAAAAACACCTTCACTCTGAAGAAAATGATGATAAAATGTCTCTGTCAAAAATAAGCATTCTTTTGAATCTTTCATGTGTTTGGATTTCACTCTGAAGGTGTTTTTTCTTTGTTTCTTTCTTTTTTCTGATGTGTGCTGCATTTGACAGGTGCATGGGGGTCATTTTAGGATTGTGCCATATGCAAATATCCATATCATTGTCAAGATCTACACAAATGGAACTGTTAGTTTGTGTTCCACACATCCCAACTTCAAAACCAATGATGAATGGAGCTCATTCCTTCTTAAATATAAAATAACTTTAGTCTAATGAGCACCCAAGGGCCAGTGTTAGTAGTGATTGGAATCTGGATTTCAAACTGCAGCTGCAAAAGGAAATTCATCAAGGTGTAAGGCATACACATTAACTTGGGTGGGACCTGAAGCAGAGAGAGGAGACTATTGAACCAAGTACAGTGCACATCATGACTGAACCATGTAATGTGTATTAATCTGTTATCACCCCAAAGTTTGAGCAGTGGGGTTACCGGAGTTGATGCGTTTGTCTGTCCATGAGTTTGGGCTTTGTTAAGTTCACAGTGCACCGAAAGATGTATCCAGTATGGCCCAGGGCTTAGAAGGGAGACTAGAAACAATTTTGTATTTTTTTTTTCAGTTTTAGTTCCAGGAAGAAAAACCAGGGGTTTGTGGTCTGGGTGCACCTGTTAAGAACATATGTAGCATTGGAAACAACTTACTTCTGCGGATACATGCTGCAGTAACTTCCTTGGTCTGCAAGTCACAATTTTCCATGACCGGAGTGATGCAGTGTGACAGTTTTGACACAGCTTTTGTTACTAAACATTGTTCAATGCATGACAGCATTTGCAGTGAAAAGAGGATGTGCAAACATGGGCAGGGACGGATATCAGATTGCCAAAGCGCCCAGGGACTCTTCTTTTGAAAAGCATTGGTGCTTAGGGGATGTTCACTTTGGGCAGTATTTGCAAAAACTGTCAGCAGTGGGCAAAGTCTGGCGTCTGTGGGAGAGATTGGTGTGCTGCCACAGACAGAGTTCTTGTTTATGCTGCGCATGCAGATTCCGACAGCTAGTTCATGGCTGTAGCGCCTTGTTCAGCCTAGTGGCCTTCAGATTACATGCATGTCAAAGTCTAAAATACGGTCGACTACCACTGAAACCTTACTACTACATCATAAGGCAACCTTAGTTTGGTGGGACCTTGTCATAAAGCAACCTTAGTTTGGTACCACGTCATAAGGCAACCTTAGTTTGGTGGTACCTTGTCATAAAGCAACCTTAGCTTGGTGGTACCACGTCATAAGGCAACCTTAGTTTGGTGGTACCTTGTCATAAAGCAACCTTAGTTTGGTGGTACCACGTCATAAAGCAACCTTAGTTTGGTGGTACCACATCATAAGGCAACCTTAGTTTGGTACCACATCATAAAGCAACCTTAGTTTGGTGGTACCATGTCATGAGGCAACCTTAGTTTGATGGTAACCTCATTATAAGGCAGTGTTAGTTTGGTGGTAACCTCATCATAAGGCAACCTTAGTTTGGTGGTACTACATCATAAGGTAACCTTAGTTTGATGGTAACCACATCATGAGGCAACCTTAGTTTGGTGGTAACCACATCATAAGCCATATGGTGCCTTGTGAGAAGATAAGAGTGCTGTGATCAAGGTCACAGTAACAGTTCAAAGGTCACAGTAACAGTTCAAAACTTATAGAGTGTTTGTCAAGTCTGTATCTTCTGTACAAACAGTATCTTTGCAACCAAACTAGGTGCATTGATGTACTGCTAGGTGTGTTGATGTACTATTACAATTATCGATAACCAGACATAGTGCAAACAAGTGGGCATATATTATTTGCAGTATACTGACAATAATACAGCAGCGACATGCACTGTGAGTGTGATGCAGTATCTGGGCACACAACTGGGGTATTTTGTTGTGCAAGGTGACAAACCTTGTTTGGGTTTGGAGATGTGCTGTTTTTATGTGTAAAGTTGGAGCGCACATGCAGTGAATGTGTCAAATTGTGCTAAGATGATTTTACATGCCCAGTGCTTGGATCTCGGTCTATGGTGACTTTTAGGGTGAAAATGTGTGGAGCATGGAACTATTTGTGTTCTGACTAATGCCATGTTGTGTACAAAGGGAGAGAATCTGCTGTGCATGACTTCTTTTTTCTTCCCAACTTTTTTTCCCAGTTAAACCATGGCTAACTTTTTTCTCTTTTTTTTTTCTTCTTTCTTTTAGGCACTAGCAAATCATGACCATGGTTAACTGCTATTTGAATAACTTGGAATGTGTTCTGGTTGTGAAAACAATGCTTTGCTGTCTGAAGAATATTCCAGCCAAAACAAGAATGAATGTAATATAGTGCCAATAAATTCTTTGATCATTGACGGTGTTAAATTGAGACGTTTGACTTACAAGTCTGTGTAATGACTAGTGTTTTGGCTGACAAGCCATGGCAAGAACTTGAACCTTGGCTTTGTTTTGGACATGTTGAGCATTTCATCAGTTTTGTGACCTGTTCCAGTTTTATTGTTCTGTTCCAGTTTGACGTTGCAGTCAACTAAGAACAGTAAAACTGAAAACCGTTTGTTAAGGTAGTTGGGTTCAAACTTTGAATATGACCTGAGCATAGATTTCAATTACTGTTGATTTTTATATTTTTAAATGCTGTTTGAGTTGGACTTTTTACATGGTAGGCTCTCTTAAACTAATTTACAGTCATAAGGGGTTCACTGACCCTGTCCTATTTTCAACTGAACCAAAGCAATACAGTTGTATTTTCCTGGTTTGAATGTGTCGACTGATTGAGCAGTTTCTCTTCTTTTTCAGTTTTTGATTGAGCAAAATGTATCCGTCTTGATGTAGTCTGTGGGTTTGCATCTTTTATCATGTTGTGTCAACTCGTTCATCAGTAAGCCTTAGAAAGTTTTATAGTCAATTTGCCCATTGTTTAAAGAAAACACAAGCTATGGGTTCAGATGTCAGTTTCATTTTGATTGTGTTTGTGTCTGATGGTGACCCTTCTTTCTTTGCAGCAGGTGTGTTTTTACCAAATTTGAAGCCAGGCATATTAAATTATTGTGCAACGTGGCAGATTGGTATTGGACAGAAAATCAAAAAAAGGTTGTCCAGTGATCAATGATACATGATGGTACATGGGAGTTTCTCTTCCAAGCATGTGATTCAAAAGCCAAGTGTGGCAAAAGAGGGTGCAGGTGTTAGTACACAGTTTGCTGTAAAATCAGCTGACAGAAAAGGTCTTGTCAGCCGGAACGCCTGTTTTTAGTGTGTGTGTAAAAAGAGCTGCCCATACATAAACTACAGTGTACAAAGCTACTGACATATCGTTTTATGACCAGCAAGCGTTTTAAAACGACATCAGATGGTAATGGCAGATTTCACAGGCTGTATGATTCCCACTAAAATGTTTGGTTAATTTTATATTTTTTTGAGCGGGAGGGGGGAAAACACAATCATATCTTGATGCTAGGAAGGAGTATGTCCTCCAGACATCACTGTTGGTAGCTGCATTGAATATATATATATGTATATATATATATGGATCAGTTTGAATTTTAGTGGGTGATGATGGTCTAATGGAATTTATTTTGAATCATGCTCTTCAAATAAAATTTTGATAGACTGACAGACATGATGGGTGACATGTTTTTAAGTTTTTGAAAATGTTTGTGTGCGTGGTGGTTTGTGTTTGTGGTTACACACACAACACATACACACAGAGTGCAGCAAAATGTCACATTTTATTTGCCTGCAGAGAAGCCCATTTTACCTGTACACTGAACTGCCTTGCATAGAATGTCCTGGAATGTGGAGCCCTGATTGTTCAAAAGAATTCCATGGCTAAGCAAGTGCAACTTGGCAAGAAATTTATGAGGGGGCAAGTGGTGCAGTTATATTTAGCACACAGGCATTTCAACACCCCCCTACCTGGTATTGCACTTAAATACAGTCTTGCCAGTACAGACGTGTCCGAGACCTCAATTTTCAAGATAAACATTACTGAATTAGCATGCACCATAATCTCTGAAGTGGGAGCTGGGGCCACATAACAACTTGATAGAACATTGTAAAATGCTGCGGGGGAAATAGAAATCTGACAATGCATACATTCATCCCCCATCCTTCATTTGTAATTGATCCGTGTAATGCATGTACACATTTTCACTACACACCAAAACAAGAAAGGAAAAAACAAACAGGTAGAACCTTGCACACAAATTTTAAGATACATATTTTACTGTTTCCTTGATGTTCTTCCACGATATACAGGACAAAAAAGTTTTGATGCCTTTTATCCTGTTGATGTGAATGGACAAAAAACTTTTAGAGTTGTGATGCCGACTGAACATGTCGCCACATAAGAAACCAGCAGGTATATCTAGAAGCAGAACACAAGGCTCAAATCCCAGCTAGTACATGAATATATATAACGTATGTCTAAAAAGGTTCTGCATACAACCTGAATACAATATCCACATACTTTTCTCATCTAACTTCTAAAGCATCACATAATATTAATGTTACTAAGTTCTGGGGGGTGACACACATGTATATATTTGTCAAGATAGTTTTTGATTTTCTTGAAATCCAAAACAAAAAGTGGTGGTGGGGGGGGGGGGGGGGGGGGCAAGGATGAATACAAACTGAAAACTTGATATGCATCCTGCCCAACAGTACCAGTTGTATAACTGCCACTGAAGGATTTGGATTTTAAAAAAATATATATATATGTGTGTGTGATATCAACTACATTTTGTTGCTCAGCAAAGTTGAAAACCCATCAAAATGTCACATACATACACATACTAGTACTGAAACATACATATGTACACTTTCTGCACCAATAACAACAGTCTCACAACTCTTGAAAATGGATCACAAAACATGGGAGAAGAAAAAGAAGAAGAAGAAAAGAGGCAGAGAAAAACCTGTATACATAATCTGTCACAAAATACTACAACTAAATGCCACAAAGCTAACCACTACTTTCAAACAATTGCTTTTGGTTGATTTTCTGCAGCTTGCTTGCGGATGGGAACTATTAAAGTATTATTTACATGCCCATCCAAAATTTCCCACTACTTCTACAACACAACAGTATTAGGAACAGAATTGTTTTCAAATGTAACTGTAAGTAAAGAAGACTGAAAATGAAATGAAATCAAAGAAAGGAAGAAAAACATTGCAATTAACTATGCATGATGCATATAAACATTATAATGTAAGTTTGTCTTCACAACCAGTTCAAAATCTTGATCACCTCTTTGCAAACCTCCTGGAGTGATAGCCCAATAGCCAGGGATTTGTGCGACTGATTGCTGCATTTGTTACTAACATTAGCCTGGAAAATGGATTCTAAACCATTCTTGATCGTGACTGGTACTATTCTGTTGCTGTCACTAGTGTCAGTGTCAACTGTTTAGACCAAACTCCAGACTAATTCACTGATGACGATGGGTAAAATTTTCTAAGTTATAAATGCATACAATAAATGCAAATGTTTTTCAAGTCTACAAATCTTTATTTAAATCATGTATGATAAAACATTTCTTCAAGATGATGTTTTAAGGTACCTGTAGCATGACTTCAGCAGCAAGCCTTAAACGTTAGTCGTTGCTAGGTCCTAACCGCATGACAGATTGAAACATGAACACTTTCTTTCAATGGGCCAAAACAAGGTGCCGCGTTTAGTTGGTTGAGTGTTGCTTTACGTCCACAGAAACCGTAGGCTTATTAGGGACAGGAGCCCAGGACGGCCACCTCGACTTTCACACAGCTCCTGAGCTCTGATGTGTTTAGAACACTTGCAGCACCTATATTTCAGACTGACATCTACCATGAAATGGTACCAACACTGTGGACTAAGGACAAGAGACTTCGAGACAGGCAAACCGTCAAAATCAGTCGCACTGGTCCCCCTGACCACAATGACCAAAAATACACCCCATTTAAAAAAACAGAAGACAAAGAAGGGTTCAGTGGGGTGGGAGGAAGCACTGGGGGGTTGGGGGACTCCAGCAGAAATGTCTTCTGGTGTGTTCCATCATCAGTATCACACACACCAGAAACATACCACCTGTGTCGTTTGGTTAAGTTGTCAACAAGCAAATGATGTAATACGCAAAAGTCCAGCATGCACCACTTCATTTTCCAGACTCTACACACAGTGTCTGTTAAGGCATCATGTAGAAGAGCCGACTTTGACTTAAGGGGCAGAAGTATTATTTTTGGTTCCTGTGACGCCATCCACCATCATGTGGATACTCCTTCTGGTACAAGGGGTAAGACTGGGAGACAACTCCTTCCTGACAACCAGCCTTTCTTGTTGCCTAAAGGGTGGTCGTTCACATCAACTGGCAATATTGCGAGACAGCTTCTTTATTTCCATGACTGTGTACTTCATTCACAGCCCCCAGCACAATCCCTACCTCTCACCTTGTAAACTTGCCCAAACCATACGGATTTGCTGTTGGGTGCAACACTGTCAAAGATGCAGGTCCTCTCCGCCTGGTGAATCGTGTCCACCTGAAGGCGCTGCGCTGACTTTGGGCTTTTGAAACAGCAGATGGCCGTCTCCCACACACAGTTCCTTGCTCATTGCTTTACCCACATTGGTATGTCCCAAATCCTGGAGCAACAAGCTCGTAATCTTGGAAACACCTTGAAATCACAGGATGTCCACCAGAATATTATCTCATCTGCACAGCAGGCTCTATATTTTGGTCCTCTGTGGCCCAGAAGAGTTTCACAGATAATTACGGAAGGACGGAGACTTCACCCAGTCACTACAGCACAGACATGGTACTGTGGACTTTGTGGGCACGTGCAATCCTAGCCCAGCACAGCCTACACGTAAGTGTTGACATCCAGGGTAGTCCAACAACCACGTCATTCCACACCTCCTTTTGTCATGTACTTCATTCTTTGAGAACTTTCCTCACTCTTGGCTCAACATTTGCCAGGTCACTGCCATCAGCTTTGGATTATCTCCCTTCTTCCAGCAGTATATTCAGCATGTGAATAAAAATTGATGCCTTTGTCTCATCCATCAACAGATAAAATCCTGGCCCAGATTTTAAAGTTGTGTAGGTGTGCTGGTGTTTTCCAGGATGGTCCCTTCATGCCCCACTTCCTCCTCAGCACAGCAACAACAACAAAACAAACAAAAGGCAAAAAGATCCTTTTTTTCAGTCTTTTCCTCCAACTTCAACACACGAAAGCAAAGGTCACCCTGCCGACGCAGAAACACCACTCAGTACTGCTGCTACTCAAACCAGTCCCCACACTCAGCACTATCACGTTTTGTGGCCATTTTTGGTGCTGTTCAAGCCGTTCACCTGCGAAAAGGCACTGCCGCTGACTTTGCCGCTGCCGCTCCCCGCTGTGTCCTGCGACTTCCTGCTCCTCTCCTGCAGCATCTGGGTCTTGGTTCTGGCACCAGACTCCTCTGAAGTGGCAGACCCCTTGGAGCTGAGGCTGGAGTGTCTCTGGGGAGGGTTGGGCTTGGGGCCGCGGCTGGCAGGAGAGGAGTGAGCCTCCTTTGAGGAAGCGGCGGAGTTCCCCCGGAGAAGCACAAGGCCTTGCTGGGAATCGAGACTGGTGCTAGAGCCCGTACTCTCGCTGCCGCTCAGATCTCCTTCATCCTGGGGATCTTGGCTGAAACAGGCGACAGCAAGCTGAGCAGCACAGGTCAGTGGCTGGTCCATACGATCATTATCAACACATGTTCTGTCAGGGGGTAATAGTGGCTAGTCTATACAATCACTATCAAAATGTTTCGTTGGGGGGGTAATAGTGGCTAGTCCATACGATCACTATCAACACATGTAGTGGCTAGTCCATACAATCACTATCAACACACGTTTTCTTGGGGGGTAACAGTGCCTAGTCCATACGATCACTATAAACGCATGTTTTGTTGGGGGGTAAATTAACTCTTCCTCTCTCTATGGTTGACTGGGCTCAAAGCATCAGCTAACCAATCATCCTCTTTTCTGGTTGTGCATTCAGCTGACAAAGCCTACCACCTGGCACATGATGAACATGCATCAGGATGATAAAAAGTTATGATTTTTTTTAATTTTTTTTCTACTGGGATCCTTGTATACACAGCATGGTGAGGAAAAAACTTGCCTTCGACACAGCTAATGTACCCTATCTACATCCACACAGCAGCAGCAACAAAAAAGCACTAACTAGTAGTCATCTGTTTTTCATTTATCGCAAAACATACCTCCATCAACTGCAATGGGATAAACACGAGATCTAGAGCAGGGCTTGAAAAATCCTAGGCCATAACGGTAGCAGGCAGGTATCCACCCAATCAAATCACAGTTAAGTCAGTACTGCTGCCTTGGAGTGATGAGGCTTTGCCAAAACCTGACCTGCCATGTCTTCCATTCCATTCTGTGGTCTTCACCCATCACAAGTCTCTGTTTGCTGCCTGTTTTAAGCTGTGTAAATTAAACTTGTACAGTTAGTATGCTCACGTGTGCTGGTGCCTATGCATGTGTGTGTGTGTGTGTGTGCATGCACATGGATGTGTGTGTGTGTGAGAGCAACTTGCACACCTGTACCAGGTGTGAACAGCCTCACCTGTTGGTGGTGACGGCAGCGGGAGGCGGCGAGGCCATGCTGGTGAGGAGTCGGTCCGGCACCATTCTCTGGTGCTGCAGGTCTGGCCGGTTCAGGTTGGCATAGACCCCCGCTGCAAGGTCCTTCTGGAACTTGTTGATGGCTGGCTTCTGAGGCGTGGCCGGCTTTGGGGTGGAGGACAAGGGCCCCACCGCCCCTGGGGAGGTGGGACTGCTGGCTTTGTACGCCAACGCAGAGTCTTTTTTGCGCGAGTCTGGCGCTTTCTCCCCACTGTCTCGTCGGCCGAGGGAGGCCTCGGCACCGCCGTTCACGTTTGAGGAGTGGGCCAACCCAGCTCCCAGCCCATACGGCAGCTTGGCGCTGCTCTTTCTGGGAGGGGGGGGAGGTGGAACTTTCTTCCCCTTGTCAGATGTTCCGGAAGAATCCTCTTTTTCGGAGGAGGAGGGTTTGCTGGGCAAGGGGATGGCGCTGAAAGCAGACCGTGTCCTTGTGGGAGACAGCGCCTGGTAGAACACACCCGACACTGGCTTGCTGTGAGATGGGCTAGTGGAAACCGCTGCTGCCCCCAAAGAGGTGGCCGACAATGAACCAGATGCTGATGAAACCGCAGAACCAGCTCTGCTTGCCGAGGGAAGCTTGCTGACAGTTTTACTAGCTTCTGGCTGTGAGGTTGGAGAAGTGGCGGGAGATTGCAAGGAACTGAAAAACACTGATCGGGCAGAACTGCGACTGCTGGGCAGCGCATCCACTGCCTTCTTGTCCCCACTGTCAGAAATCTGACTCGTCACAGTCACTGTGTGGGACACCGAAGACGTGGGATGTGAAGACGTTGTTTCAGGGGCTGCACTGCCAGCTTCTGACTTTTTCAACTCACTGGCCGACAGCAGCCTCGCCGGTTTGGCCGGTATCACTGGAGGTTCACACTTTTTGCTGTCCAACATTTCTTCAGCAGCACTGGTTTTTCGGGAGCCCGGCTCCGTGCCAGATGCGGCTGCCTGTGCGTCAGGATGTTTGAGAGACTTGCTGGCTGCCTGCAGAGACTTGGTGAACTTCAGGGACTCGTGCTGGGTGACAAATTTCTTCTTGCGCTCCCTGGAAGCGTCAGCAGCCTGTACGCACACATAAAAAAACATGTCAAAAAGCATGTTAAACACAGAAGGAAAAACCTTGAACTCAAAAACTTTACAAGCAGTCTAGTTTAGGTTCAGTAAAAACCTATCTGAGAGACAGCAACAGAGAGTGAACTTTATTTTACAAGCATTGTAGTTTAGGTTCAGTGAAAAAAAAATGAAAAAAAGTCTAAGAGAGAGAGATGGACCGACAGAATGGCTTCCTTCAAGCACCCTTCCTCTTCCATCCCAGTGTCATGATGCACAGACCCCACCATCTGGGGAAACCACAAGCACTGTTTGTCAGTCTTCTGTGCCACGTTCTGCACCCTACTATATCATAATCATCACGCCCACCCTTTCTATGTTAACAACATTGGACAGATTACAGTACCTGCAATTCTAAAGAACCTGAGCATTCTGAGACTTCTGTGTACAGCACCCTGTAACCCACAGCCATCACACCACCTCCTAATGTCATACAACAACTAGATGCAGAATGACGCCCAAAATGCTCAATTCAGACATGATTCAGGTGTGTGCAAGCATGATTGTGTGTGTGTGTGCATGTGTATCTGCCTGTGTCAGTGTGTGTGTGTGTGTTTGCATGTACAGGCATGTGCGTGAGTGTGTGTGTGTGTGTCTGCTTCTGTGTCTGTGTAGGAACATGCACATGGGGGTGGGTGCATGCCCACATGCATGCATATCCCTGTCTGAAGTGGATTTTACCCATCATACATCACCCACCCACCTCTAAACTCTGCACCCTTGTCTCGTGATCGGGTATCATTGTGCGGATGCTCTCCAAAATGGCCATTTTGTCATGATCGCCCACCTCCTTGCACTCCTGGGCCAGGGACGGGATCTGGGGTGGCCGTGCATCTTGAACAGTTGCTAGCCTGAAAGACACCGTTAAATGCACACATGTAGACCTGCATCTACAACTGCTCTTGAAAGACCAGGAAAAAAGGAAACTTGGGTCTGGGTGAAACCCAAGCTTATCTATAACAGCAAGTGCCATTCTGATTTACTGTTCATGATGCATTTCATATCTGCTTGCTGATGGAAGATGAATTCATTTATATTTATGTAAATGCGTCCTGAGTGCCTCATCTCAAGCATAGCCCTAAGCAACTTATGACGGCATCTACGGTGCTATTCTCTGTGTATGCCCTCGGGCTGCATGCGACTGAGTGCATGATGGTAGCTGGAATGAACTACAAACGCATATCTTTGGCTGGCAGGTAAAGCATGCAAGGCTATGTGACGACCTAATCCTGGTTAATTACTGCAAGAGTCGGTCTTTCACAGGGTCAAAGGTATACTGAATACCTACAAGTTCAATGGTTATATTGTAAACAAAGTGGAAAGAGTTCCAAGAATCCACTCCAGTTGCAGATGAAAATCAAACTGTGCACGGTAAAGAATTTCCATAACCAACAATGTACAGCCCGCATCTGCACACAAACTCCTGCCATCACAAGAAAGAGTCGTTCCACCCTGCTACCACTGCCACGCCCCATATCCCTCTGTGCTATCCATCTGAAGATTGCTGTACAATCAGTAACCCCTCTGTGCTATCCATCTGAAGATTGCTGTACAATCAGTAACCCCTCTGTGCTATCCATCTGAAGATTGCTGTACAATCAGTAACCCCTCTGTGCTATCCATCTGAAGATTGCTGTACATTGCATCTGAATGAGCCAGGGTTTGAAACTATGCTAACTTACATCTATCACAAACCAAGTGAAAAATGACAATAATAATGTATGCTGGTGCAAAACATGACCTGTCACATTTGATGTTACCCAATCTCCTATCCCTACACAAGACTTAATGCTTTGTCTTGGTTTTTCTACATTACTGGTCCTACCGTTTCAGAGTGTAGAGAGTGCTGGTGAGCTTCTTGCATCTTTTCAAGGCAGCTTCAATCTGTAATGGCTCCTCCTTAATAAACCTGCAGACAAAAAACAAGCAAGTTTCCACTGAGAAAAAAATGACTCCCCTTGAGCTTGCTGATCTCAAGATCTTGCTGATCTACTTTCCTCATGCCCCACATCAACATTTGAACACAAACTGATCTTAAGCCCGTTCTTAACTGGGCGAATGTTTGTTCGCCTGAACATACTTTGGAAACTTCGACGAACTATGATTCGTTTCTTAATTGAACATTTAGTTCGCCGAATATGGTTCGGACAGTCCAAACTTTACTTCATTCTCAACTGGCTCGTAATGAGATGCAAGCTTCGGCCCGAACCTGCAGCAGACACGCAGCAGACAGCATGATCGAAAATGTAGGCTAAAGTCAAGTCAGTATATTTTAATCATCCCTCACAGGTAATTCAACTAACTACTATCTCATTCTGGGTCTCCGAGACAAGGCTGCGCCTTCCACAAGTCAACAAATAAACAAATTCCCTCCGAAGCCAGTGAAGAACCTAGCGACACCGTGATTATGATTTGTTTCTTAATTGAACATTTAGTTCGCTGAATATGGTTCAGACAGTCCAGACTTTACTTCATTCTCAACTGGCTTGTAATGAGATGCAAGCTTCGGCCTGAACTTGCGGCAGACACGCAGCAGACAGCATGATCGAAAATGTAGGCTAAAGTCAAGTCAGTATACTTTAATCATCCCTCACAGGGTAATTCAACTAACTACTATCTCATTCTGGGTTCTCCGAGACAAGGCTGCGCCTTCCACAAGTCAACACAAGTCAACAAATAAACAAATTCCCTTCGAAGCGAGTGAAGAACCTAGCGACACCGTCATCCATTTTTATTTTAGTTTTTTCTCCATTTACAGGAGAGCTCTGCTCTCAGCCAATCAGTGGCAATGATTGTCGAATAGGGCGAATGTTCCCAGAACATGTTGAGCAAAGGTTTTTGGACCCCGAATATAGCTTTGACAAATACTTCCAACTAGGTTCGCGAAGAAAAGTTGGCCCAATTAAGAACCAACTAGCTTCGCCGAATACTTCCAACTAGGTTCGCGAAGAAACATTCGCCCAATTAAGAACGGGTTTTAGGAACAGAGGATGTTAGGTAACTGTGAAAAACACTATGACAGACTGTTAATGTTATTCATGTAATCACACACATGCACACACACACAGTATGTAAATAAAATACACTGGCATTAAATAAATACCTGTATTTATTATTGTACTGTTTAACTTTGCATGCATGAGTTTGCATCAATGACCCAAATGCTTTTGTTCAGATGGACATGTACATTTTATGCAAGTTACAACAGTTTCACCACAAAATGCACCAGACAGATACACATGTACATACTCACAAATAGACACACACACACACACACACACACACACACACACACACACACACACAGATTCATGCATCCATGTAGGCACAAACACACACACACACTTACTTTTCTTCTTTGACCACTATTTGCATCTCTCCAGCCATCACCTTCTTCAGACTTTCATGGACTTGTGGAAACCGGGCTGCAAAAAGAAAGGATCATTAAAACACATACCTCTATAATCATAACAGACAATGCAATGTTACGTGGTTTTCAAGTCATGTAGTTAGTTACCTGCTATGACCAAGAGAGATGGACACTCACTGAAACAGAAACAGCTGGCCATTCAAAAACAGTAACCACACTTAACAAAACAGAAACAGCTGGCCATTCAAAAACAGTAACCACACTTAACAAAACAGAAACAGCTGGCCATTCAAAAACAGTAACCACACTTAACAAAACAGAAACAGCTGGCCATTCAGAAACAGTCACTCAAGTTACAGACACAGCATGCAATCAAAGCTGCTCCTCCTGCAACAAATCAATCTGAACCATTGGCCGTAGCAGATTTCTTTGTATTGTAAATGTTGCCTTTTTACTTAATGCCCTTAGCTGACCTTGAGATCTCTCTCTCTCTCCCCCTTCTGTTGCCTCCCACCCCCCCTCTCTCTCTCTCTCTCTCTGTCTCTCTCCCTCCCTCCCTTTCTACTTCTCTCCCTCTCCCCCCCCCCTTCTCCTTCTCTCTCTCTCTCCCCCCTCTCTCTCCCCCCCTCTCTCTTCCCCCCCACCCTCTCTCCCCTCCCCCCGACCCCCCTCCCTCTGCCCACCTTTGAGGTCAGCCAGTGACTTGGTGATGTTGCTGAGCAGCAGTGCCAGCCCCTCAATGTCAGTGACGTTGACGCGACATTTTCTGGCAATGACATCTTCCTTCAGCTCTTCGACACTGGTCTCCAGGTCACTGTCACACACAGGGCTGAATCACACACTCTGCTACAATTCTGCTGCACAGCTCTGATCCACACACTAGGTTACAGCCACTGCCGCGCGTAATACTGAAGTCAGTGTGCATACCACTGACACACACAGAACAAGGTACAACCACGGCCATGCTTAATATTGAACTACACAGACAGCATGTTAGTGAAAAACTGCCGTCATGTCTCATGTTATACAGCACACTGGTACAACCACAGCCACACTTAATACTGAACTGCACAGACTGCATATCAAGCAGAAACTGCCGTCACATCTAGTGTTGCACAGCACGCTGCTTCAACCACAGCCACACTTAATACTGAACTGCACAGACTGCATATCAAGCAGAAACTGCCGTCACATCTAGCATTGTACAGTGCACTGGTACAGCCACAGCCACGCTTAATACTGAACTGCACAGACTGCATGTCCAGCAGAAACTGCCGTCAAGAATAGCACTGTACAGCACGCACTGTGCTACAATAGTTGCTTAGTAATTGGATTTTTTTGAAGTCCTGTCAACCACACTGGGTCACCTCAGGACAGTGCTATAACAGCTGACTAATGGTTTTTACTTCTCCTCGAAAGGAACCTTCGTCATGTACCTACAGGAGCTCATCCCAGGACAGCAAAGGTTCATCTCCCAATTAAAAAGAAAAGATCTGTGGGTAAGGCAGTTGGATGGAGCATAGCAACATGGTGGAGCATTTCTGTCACAGACCTGAGTTCCTTTTCCACTTTAGCCTTGTCCTGCATGTAGGCCTCGGCAAGGGCGTTCACCTCCATGCGCTGGTAACGCACCACTTGGTTCTCTGCTCCTGGCACAGCACTCATCACCTTCTGCACACAGAGGAGGAAAATGTGATGTCAGGTACACTTTAGCCATTGTGTGTTGACCAGTTCAGTCTACTGGCAAGATGCTAGGCCAGTAAGCAACTAGATCAGGTTTGCATCTGCTTCAGTTCACCTTTCTCTTCAAAATGTGATTTTTGGACATGCAGGCTTTTGCCTTCTGCAATTACCAACTGCCATAATCACAACCACATTGCTGCTAACCATAATCACTAACATAGAATCATTCTTCAGACCTAGGCCTCTGACAAACCGTCTGGAATGTCAGTCCATGCTGGCACCTCTATCTGGGGGCAACTCTCTCTTGAACAAATCAAATGAAGCGGAGAGTTTGCAGGTGAGTGCTTGATTTTGATCCACTGTCCAAAGATTAAACATTAGGCCAATACTTTTTCCCCTGCATTGTGGAATTTGGAGCAGAGACATGCTACTGACCAGCAAGCACATTCCACCACTACACTAATAATACCAGAGCATATTCCAGTCTTTTAAAGATCAAAGCACAACTGGTGTGAAAGTTTAAATGCCTAAGTTCAACACAGAGCAACGCATCCATCTCTATTAACAGCATTCTGAATGCTGAGTATTTCATAACTGAACTGTGTTTTCGCACAGAAACATATGAGCATTATTTTGAATGCCCAAGTTTGTCTGTGACTTTGCTCAACACAGCTGGTCTGTGAAGGCTGAAGGCATGGCAGGTCAGAACAACCTGCAGCAGAGGGAAAAACCAAGTCAGGAGGTTCCGGTGCTGCACGCTGCCACCTCCACCACAGCGACAGCGCCAGGTGCTGCCACCTCTACCACAGCGACAGGTGCTGCCACCTCCACCACTGCAACAGCACCAGGTGCTGCCACCTCCACCACAGCGACAGCGCCAGGTGCTGCCACCTCCACCACAGTGACAGCGCCAGGTGCTGCCACATCCACCACAGCGACAGCGCCAGGTGCTGCCACATCCACCACCTCCATCACAGCGACAGCGCCAGGTGCTGCCACCTCCACCACAGTGACAGCACCAGGTGCTGCCACCTCCACCACAGCGACAGCGCCAGGTGCTGCCCCCTCCACCACAGCGACAGCGCCAGGTGCTGCCACATCCACCACCTCCACCACAGCGACAGCGCCAGGTGCTGCCCCCTCCACCACAATGACAGCGCCAGGTGCTGCCCCCTCCACCACAATGACAGCGCCAGATGCTGCCACCTCCACCACAGCGACAGCACAAGGTGCTGCCACCTCCATCACTGCGACAGCACCCCATGTACCTTGAGTCTGGCCAGGGTGTCTGTGAAGGCATCGCGCATGGCCTCCTGGTTGAGCTGCTCCATGCGCCGCAGACCCTGCAGCTCCACCCGCAGCTCCCGCATGCGGCACTGCATGTCATTGATCTTCTCTCTCATGTCCGACGTCACCACCGGCTGCCGCAGCGAGTAGGCTGCTGG
This sequence comes from Alviniconcha strummeri, assembly GCA_963584105.1. NCBI lineage: Eukaryota > Metazoa > Mollusca > Gastropoda > Provannidae > Alviniconcha > Alviniconcha strummeri. The sequence goes on from OY757542.1 coordinate 3,633,484, forward strand.
GATGTCCGAAAGACCTGGGCAAAGGACAGCCAGGCACAAACTTCAATGGGCATGTAGCTAGGAAGGGAGTGGGAAGCAGGCCATTTGCTTCAGGTCAGGGGTTATGCGTACTTCAACACTGTATCTAGGAAGAGCGCTGGAAATACCAAGTTCTCTCAATCCATTAAAGCTACACTGGTATACATGCCGGTTTTACAGAAAGACCTCATGAGACACATGGTTCAAAAGTGACCCCCTCCCCACTTTTTTTCTTCTTCTCCATAACGAACTTGATAAAAAATCTAAAAAATCTTCAGTAATCACCAAGTGGCAACCCAAACAACAACAGGGGGCAGGAGATGGGAGACTAACATATAAACTGCACAAGAAATAAATAGTTCTGAAATAAATAGTTCTGCTCCTACACACAACAAAGAAGTAACAAACCGTTTTCGACATATTGCAAAAACTCTAGAACTCGGAAGAATAAATCAGGACAATTCCATGTAAACAGAAAAGAAACTAGTAGTAACTACTAAGACAAATGCAAGAAACTGAAATGCACTTTGGGGGGAACGGAAAGTGAAGCAAACTACCATGTTGCGGCAGCGGTGGTGTTGCACCACAGGCGCGGGAGAAAACAAATAAAGCACAAATCAGTCAGATGAATTAGAAACATCAAATTCCACTCACAGCCTGCATGTTCACCAAGCTGATTAGCATGACTCCATGAGCACAGTTACAAGCTATGGACTACTACAGTGGGATCAACAAGGATGGACACAAAGTCTTCGTAAAATGCTCAGTTTGCATCTCAACAACAAACACAGGCTCTTGATATTAACTGTGACATTTTGTGTGTGTGTGTGTGTGTGTGTGCGCGCGCGCGCACGTGCGCGCACGCATGCGTGCATGCATCTCTTTTAACTGCATTTGCCTGTTCAGCTTACATGGTAACACTAACAGTAACTATAAAGTGTTAGTGTATTTATGCTTTGGTAATCCAGAAATGTCATCCACAAGGTTGGACCTTTTCACTGTCAAACACATTACACTTACAGTTACAGTATATGTAGTTGACAAGTCACAAGGAACGAAAGGTCTGGCCTGCACTTGAATACACTCCACAAAATCAGGTTAACTTTTATTTCAAAATCATGGGTCATTTTACTGGCTTTTCAAATGCTTTCTGTGTGCCAAATATACAAAGCAAACTGACATTATTTTTAATTTTTTCTATTTTTTTTTACAAAAGAAGCGCATTTCAAGTATAGTAAAACTGGCATCAAGGTTAAAAATCATGCAAACATGTAGGCTGTTAACAGTGGTGAAATCCAAACAAAAATAAAACAATACCAAACTGACAGCATATCAAGACGCATCTCATGTTAACAGTTTAGAGTTGCCAGAGTTCTTAAAAGCAAACTATAGCGGCTAAATCATTTTTCCCCCTCAGCCTAACTAGCACCAGTTTTCAGCCAAATTTGCTGAAGGCTTGCAACTCTGAAGCACAGCCATTAAAAATAATAGGATGATTAATAATATGGTGATATTCACTTGTTAGTTGTTTTTTTGTTTTTGTTTTATAGCTTAAATTTATACATTGAAGAAGAAGGGGAAGGAAAAAAAAACCACTAAAAAAAAATCACAGCTTTCTCATACTCGGAACAAAATGTTTAAATAATACTGGGAATCAGTATCAGTGCACGGTTTTGCTTATCAGTAATGGCAACGGTGAGTGTTTGAGCTCAGAAGGTACAAAGGTGACAACATACTACATCAGCCAAACAGCAAGATCTGTGGAACTACTCCTCAAGCATAGTAGAAGCCCTGGCAAAATAAATAAATAAAAGCCTCATCCCTCTTTCACATCAAAACAAATAATCGTTTTTAAACCTTACCTTCAGTTTACTAAACCTCATCCTTCCTAGCTCCTCCAACACATTTAGAAGCCTCAGTGTTTCCACACCAAGTTGATCAACACCAGTGGTGTAACCCACTGTTCACACACACAGTCAGTCGATCAACACCAGTGGTGTAACCCACTGTTCACACACACAGTCGATCAACACCAGCGGTGTAACCCACTGTTCACACACACAGTCAACACCAGCAGTGTAACCCACTGTTCACACACACACACACAGTCAATCAGCACAAGCAGTGTAACCCACTGTTCCCAGTGTGTGTATATATATATACATACATATGCATGTTTTTCTAGAGGGGTACTGAGCAAAAATCCTCTCGATTGCCCCAGTTCACTCAGATGTAACTATGTGTGTGTGTGTGTGCATATACCCTGCTTTGTTGGAGCAATTAATTTGTGATATATATGTACCCTGCTTTGCTCAGGAAGTTAATATGTGATACACTGGTGTTATATCCCAGGGAAGCACTGCCTTCATTGTCAGTGTTCAAAGAAACCAAGTTATGCATTGGCTTCTGGGGCTTGGGAGAGGATTTAAAGTCAGTATGAGGTCCCAAATGTCTGAATAAAATTTTACACCTGTTTTAACATAAGGGCCTCAATGCTTATTAAACATGCCAGTCAGGGATCCACTATGCTTTCTAAAATTAGAATTCCAGATTAACCAAAAACCAACATGCATAATAATGTGGGAAAGAAAACTAAATATAACACTCATGTGAGAAAACCACAGAATAGAAATGCAAGGTTACACAAACGCAATGACTGCAAGGCTTTAAAATGCCAAGCTGTGAAGTGACAACAGCGAAACAGAACGGCACTACAACAGTGAAGCTAAAATTATAACTCTCCAAGCCAAAAAGTTATCTAGTTCATTAGTACCAGCAGATGTTGAATAGCTGCAGTCTCCATTCTGCTCTGAAAAGTAGAATTAGTGGTAGGTAGAATTAGCCAGTCTCAACCATTCCTAGAAGCAGATTTCATAATGCAGGTTTTGCTTCAGAGAAAGACAGCAACTGGGAGGTTCAAAAAGAGAATCGTGTTTCAAAACACATTCAAACGGCTGTGAACTTTGCACGTGCAGTAACAGAAGAAGAAGAAGAGAAAGGAGGAGGAAGAACATTTTTCAAAGATTTTTATAATTATGCTCTAAATGTCCACACCTTACTTTTCAAGTGAGAACATATTTTTCTTAGACTTTGGTGGTGGGGAAACCCTATCATGGATTTTCAGTTCCTACATATCATTTCTATCATCACATGAAAGTTATCTCAAAACATGCAAACACAAACCTGTACATGCTTCTGGAAATAAACCAGGAAGGAGACACAGAACAGAAATAAAGACAGGTGACAGGCAAGATTCTGTTACTGTGTAAGTTAAAAATCAAAAACAAGTCTAGTCAAACAATGCGACTCTAAGAAAATGACCACCTTACAAAAACATGGAAAATGAAAATAGCTACAAACACTTGACTCCAACATGGTTCCTGCATAGTGTTCGTAAGTAGGTTTACTTGACTAGACAGCCAGTTAAATCATTTGGCAAAACATCTGTATGCTTCCATTCTAATATTAAGTAAACACACACACACACACACACATATATACTGTATACATATGTGTATATATATATAATACTGCTGTAATATAGTTTTCCCCAAAGCCTGGCAAACATCCGTAGCTTGGCACACACATAAGGCAGTGTCTCAAAGCTGCTTGCTTGCATGCTCTGCACCCAGTCCCAAGCGGTTCAATACATTCACCCATCAACCTTAGCCCTCTATGCTTTCAGACAGATTCCTATAAACACAGCCAACATAAACAGTAAGCCTGCATGCACCCAGGCCATTATCATCATATCAAAACGTATGCCCAGTGCAAACAAGTGCCTAAAATATTTTTAAACAGCTTACGACAACTGTTGTCTCACATCACCAGTTTCATGGACCTTTACTTACAAAGAACAGCAAAAGATCAACTCAAGAACAACATCATACATTTGACAAACTTTACAAAAAAAAAAAAACACCTTCTAAGTCTATTTTTCCCCCCCCCCATGCAGATCACCCCAGAGAACCTACCCATATGCACAAGCCATTTATACTTTAACACCAAGAGGGGCAGACCACCATCGCTATGTGAAAAATGTGAATTTTGCAGTGCACTTCATAACGCCTTGTCAGTATGGGCGCTAGCCATACTCCCCTCGCCTTCTCTGTGCCTGAGCCAATCACAGTTCTCCTTGCAGCTCTTGTTTAGCCGTCAACGTTTCCCATGACAACTACAAGACAGACAGCATGGGTTCCTCCTCACTCTAAATCTAACACAGGTTCCTCTTCATTCTAAACCTGCTGCTGCAAGGCACAAGTCTGTGTCACTTAATTACCATCAGTGTCACTTTTAAAACCTGACAACTGCATTCTATGTTATTGTTAACCCATCCGTTTTTGTTACGTCTGTCAATCTTATGATGCCCCCCCACACCCACACAAACACCAAGCCACTTGATGCCCCGACCCAAGGAAGAAAGAACTGCGGGAAGCAGAAGCATACTACTAGCGCTGGATCCAGGGTATGTGTCCGTGCCCTCCGAGTGGCCACTACTCATACTTCGACTGCTGCTCGGCCGGCGCTGCACGGGCTCCGATGGCGAAGCCTGCACCTGGTGCACCCATGCCGCCAGAGAGGCTATCTGCGCCTCCATCCTCTCCATGCGATTCCTGCAGGTCCCACAAACACCACCGTCAATGAACGTAGAAAGTGCAATGGAACAGCAAATGGGTCATTGTGCTCAAATAATGACAATGGAAATTTGTAAAGCACCTACCCTGCGGCTCAAAGCGCTCAGCAAGCATAGTATAACACACATAACATACATCGAGATGGAAATGTTATCAGTATTAAAAATGTATATATATATAAAAAATGAAGGCATCAATAACATAAAAAAATGTCAACACTTCAGTTCAGCAGCATTTCTTTCACCTTCACAGTAGTGGGCCTTTCATCTGGTTAATAAAGAAGGCTGAGGAATGAGAAACAACCAACAGGCTACAGTGGAGTTTAAGTACACTTTGGACAGAGCACCAACTGAATCAGCCTCACATTTGAGCTTATAAATGTTGTACACTTAGCCACCTGGACAAGCTCATATCTGGGTGTGTGTTTTTCCTTTCTTTTTTCTTTTTTCAAAGTTGTTTTATTACATTATATATATACATTACAGTATAACTACAACACAACACAGTATATGAAATAGAATTCTTATGACAATTCATTCTAAATATGCAACATAAAGAAAGAAAAAAGCACACAACACAAAATGCAACACACTGCGGCACAATGTATTTTGTTCTTTTTTGCAAATAATGCCTACTCAGAGCAAAAAAGAGACAAGGTGCAGTTTACTGGTGACAGTCTGACTAAACCACAGTGATTACTTCAACATTATAGATCTGTATCTATATGTATACATTTCATCTGCATGTGTATCATCAATATTCAACGTACATATCATGAGGTGTGGCACTCTGCGGTCTAGCCGGCAAGACATCTCTCTCAGGTGTCACTCGATACGACTGTGTTCGTTGCGGGAAGCTGTCGTAGATGGGGTTCGACATGGCTGCGAAAGCGAGAGAGTGTCTGCTGGAGGGGCCACCTCGGGCGTTTCCCCCTGAAACCATTCGGAAGGCTGTCAGTCACCCTGCAGGACTGGTGTGCAGGGCATTACCACTACAGCATCAACGGGCAGAATGATCAATAACAGACAGGTGTCCGAGCGTCAGATGGGTAACTTAAATCCTGACAGCTGGATGGAAGAAGAATGAAAATCTTCTGTTCACATAACGATGATGGTGGCGACAATGACATGATCGGTGATGGCATTTCAGTTCCAAAAGCACTGCCTTAACATTAAATCAATGCACCGACCAGTGCACATACTACAGAGGCTCCCAAAGCTAGCTTTGTCCTGAATTATGCATTACATACCAGTCTGGACAGCTGTAAGTACATCACTTCATTAGATATTCAAAAAAAAAAACTATGAAAAACTAATCACTCATGCAGAATCACATGTGAGCATAGCGAGTCTGCTCGAGAACACAGAATAGTGCTATATAAAAGCAATCAACACCAACATCAATAACAACAACAGAAGGAGGCCAACACTCACTCATATCAGGCGGAGGTCCAGTGGCCCGCTGGGGACCCTGCGGGGGTGCTGCTCGCATGCTGTGCGACACGTAGGACTGAGGGTAGCCCCCCGCCTGGTACACACTCTCATAGATGGGCTGCCCCATCGGCGTGGGCGAAAGAACCCTTCCTGGGGGCCCCGGGTGAGGCTGACTGGCGGGGTGGTGCGGATGAGAGTGGACGCCTGGCAAGGTCTCGTAATGCCCTCCATTCATGGCGGCATCACGGAAACCGTTGGCCAGCAGGCGGGGGTTCTCAGGAATGGGGTTCAGGTGGGGGGGAACCCTGTCGGGCGTGGGAATGCGGTCCGGCGAGCGAGAGTAACGGCTCCTGGGAGCCCCCGTGGAAAGGGAGCGGGGCCGCTCAGCCGGCTCCGGAGTCTGGGAGCGCGAGCGGGATCGGCGCTGCTGGGCATGAAGATACTCCTGCTCCATCTCCCACTGGGCCCGCTCCTTCATCATCAGGTCCTGGTAGTTCTGGGAGGTGGACACTGGCAGGCTCTGTGCTTTGGCCATCTGTGACACACAACAGCCATCCACACTCTACTACACTTACACAAAGACAACCATGAGTGGCACACAGACATATATGCATAACAGATGACACTACCTAGTGAAACACACAATACATGCTGTGCAAGCTCTTCCTTTTACAAGGAGCAAAATGTGCAGGTCACACAGCATCTGCCAGCATCTGTGGTACAACTACAAGTCCAATCTTTCCCAAGTACTTTACAGGCTGCATGTTCAGGAAAGCAATATATAATATACATGGGTATGTCTGTGCATGTGTATATGTACAATATCAGGGGCGAGGGGGTTGGGGGGGGGGGGGGGGGTGGAGCAGTCTTTGTATTATTTTATTAAAAGAAAAATTATATTCTACATAAATCTGAGTCTAAAGTTTTTGACAAAAATATGCCAAGCTGTCCATGCAAAACCTTTTTAAAAAGCAGAAAGAGTACAATGCAACATCGAAGAACAATTTGAACACCATGTCCAATCATCTTGTTGTTTTGGGAGTTTTGCTGTTGTTGTTGCTTTTTCTTTTTAAGATGTTTACACTGTGTTGATCACTACGAGTATTTCTGAAAAGAAATGCATCTAATCAAATACTAACTGAGAAGCAAATGGGTGCTGCACTTTCACCAACTGACATTCAGTCAGCTAATCTCTGAAAGCATGAATGCTCTACAGTTTACTCACAACTTTTTTTTCTTCTCCAGTTAGTTTGCTAAACCTCCTGAAATATGTACAAGACATCAGTTCAACAGCTTCCTCACAGGTATGGATGGATAGTCATATAGCTACACATCTAAAAAACACACACAAGCGACAGACTTCAACTCACAGGTTTAGCCGCCAAGAGTATCCATTTAAAGCACAAACATGTCCCCATTGTACAGACATTAACAGGAAAATTCACAGCTAACAACAATTGTTGGGGAAGAGAAAATCGCTGTCACTGCCACCAAGCTGATCCACTCACTCAATACTTCCATGTAGGCAAACTAAAACTGCCAGTAAAACATACAAATAAATCAAGACACTGATCCCTGCTTTTCTGTCTCCTGTTAAACAGTCAATTCTGCTTTCTTGTCACTCAAGGAGCTAGCTACAATTCAGCTTTCTTGTCACTCAAGGAGCTAGCTACTATTCAGCCATTCTGCTTTGGTATCACTCAAGGAACTAGCAAAGAATTCTGCTTTAATATGACTTAAGGAACCAAGGCATCAACTAAGAATTCTGCTTCTGTATCATTCAAGGAACTGGCTAAAAAAATCTTTCATATCACTCAAGGAACTAGCAAAGAATTATTTCATATCACTCAAGGAACTAGCTAAGAATTCTTCTTTCATATCCCTCAAGGAACAAAGGAGCCAACTAAGAACTCTGCTTTCATATCACTCAAGGAACTAGCTAAGAACTATTCTTTCATACACTCAAGAAACTAGATAAGAATTCTGCTTTTGTATTACTCAAGGAGCCAGCTAACAATTCTGCTTTCATGTCACTCAATGAAAGTCAGAGAACCAACTATTCTGCTTTCACATCAATCAAAGAACTAATGACGCATTCTGTTTTCATATCACTCAAGGAACTAGCTAAGAATTTCGCCTTCACACCACTCACAGAGTAAGTTGGTGTTCTACGTCCAGTCAATCAGTACAGTTATATATACCACTCAAGGAGCCCATTTAGAATTCTGTTATCATGACTCAGTAAACTCATTAAGAATTGTGCTAAATTCACATCACTCAGGGAACCAGCTAAGAATTCTGCTTTTGCATCACTCAAGGATCTAACTAACTAGCTAAAAATTCCATTTTTGCACCACTCAAGGATGTAACTAAACAGCTAAAAAAAAAAATTGTATCACTCAAAGATCTAACTAACCTGCTAAGAATCCTGTTTTTGCATCCCTCAAGGATCTAACTAATAGCTAAGAATCCTATTTTTGCATCACTCAAGGATCCAACCAGCCAAGAATCCTGTTTTTTCATCACTCTAACTAACTAGCTAAGAGTTTTGTTTTTGCACCACTCAAGGCACTGGCTAAGAATTCTGCTTTTGCATCAATCAAAGAACTGGCGAAGACTCAGCAAGAGATCAGCATTCCTGCCTCTGTTCCTAAAGGCTAACCTATTCCACCTACAAGTCTAACTTTAACATCCACCAGTAACCCGACACAGAGCCAGATATAGCCACTTCAGATCCTGACTCCTGTCAGCGGGTGCTCACTTTTCAACTGTTCTCCCCCCATCGCACTTCCCCGACCATTTTCATCAATCTTCCACCAGTGGAAAAGTTCACATTAAACTCCAACTGTATGGGCTTCAAATGGTGACAGAGAAGATGTGACGAAAATGTCAAGGGCCATGACTTTTACAAAATCACTGGGCGTGCACACACACACACACACACACACACACACACACACACACACACACACACACACACACATGGATAACATTTCTGTTTGTAACCTGATCACAATAAAGTGGAAGCAGTGTGGAAAACAGAAGAGCTTCTTCAATGCCCTGTTCAGAGTGGGTGTTTGGAGGAAGGGGCTAGTGGTTGCTCAGTGCCAAAAACAAACTGAAGTTTCAATGGCCATATTTTTCCAATCAGTGTAGCTTTTGTACAATTACAAGTGGGATTATTTCAATGGCTATATTTTTCCAGTCAGTGTAGCTTTTGTCCAATTACAAGTGGGATTATTTTTCAGCTTTTCCTAGATGAAATGACAATGTGGTGCTATTCTTTAAAAAATAAAAGTACTTGCATGAAATGACTTAAACTAAAGCTCACTGTCATACATGTATCCAAAACAAAGAAAAAGCTTCCCTTTTCCAGAGCATCATTTTCACTGTGCAGTGTCCTGTCAGGCAATAAATTACTCTAAGAATCTAAGCAATAAAGCAGACTCAACAGTGTCAGCATTGATTCACTGCAGTGACTGCAGGCAAGATGTCAAAACTGCTGTCTGCATCAGTCACATAGATTAGCAATGAAGTCTCTAAAATCTTATTTTCTATCTGACAAGCATACAAGTCCACAGACCAAAGAGAAAACTTCCATAAGCCACACATGCCATTCCTCAACAGTGTGAAAATCAGCTCTGATGTGTCAAAACTGCACCACTTTCTCCCTCTCATAAACAAAACAGGTGAAAACAGACAAATGCAGGCCTGTGTTCAAATCCCTGCTCACTACCAGCATTGCCCAAAACTAGATCTAAACACACAAGAAACTGCAGGGCAATGTTTTGGGAGCATCAGCAGGTCAACACAGGGGAGCCAGGCCAGTGTTGCCCCAGTCATGTCCAGAGCTCACACACCCAGTGTCCTCACTGGGTCAGTTTCAACATGGGCCTCAACATCACTGCCCTCCCACATCCTAGCCTTTTCGCAATCATTTGGTTTCCTTTTTACCTGGCTGGCTGTGTTTCTGCATACAGCAAAAAACATTAAAAGAGACTGTTTCCAGTAAATTCTGCCCATGGTAAAATGATTCAAACTTTTACACTGTATCAACGCATGTCATCTTTCCCTGCAGTTTTCCTCTTTTGATACAAACCTCTGTTACAAAGAAGTATTTGTGATGGTCGTAGCCACTTTGACTTCAGTCTAAGTTAAACGAGTTTCACAGGCTTAAATGTATCAGTTACTCAATTTTTCTTCCTGTTTTCAACAGCTAAAGTTCAAAGCTGATCTAAATGATTAATCCAACACAGATCAAAAAGGTCACTGTCCTGACAGAACTGGTAACTGCTCACATAAACACCAGTAAAACCGAAAATAATGCCTCTAAACAAAACCAGGCAATGCGGTCTAACCAAACGTGAGACACGCAGCCTGACTGGTAATGTAACCACCTTGCAGAAGACACACCTTCAGCTTTTTCAATTAACAAATTGAGCAGGAAAGTACACTGCCAGTCTGCATCAGTAAAAGCTGATCAACTTCTGGCAGAGGGTTATGACAGGCGGGGGTCCGTGAAACAGCACGCACAGCGCAGCGCCATTTGGGAGTTGCAGTCAATTACTGTTGCCCGGAACAGAAAGCCAGCACGGCAGCTGCACAAAGTGTACTTGTGCAACTATTGCATTTTTCCAATACAACACGCAAACTGCATAAAGCTTTGCTGGAATTAGCATGGACAGTATTGCAGTCCCTTATCAGTCCTGCCTCCCAAAACATTTCCTGGCAATGACACTGAACAAAGTCAACGAAAAGGCTGCATTTACCTCTTCTCTACTCACAGAGGTACTTACTCCCTGGGCTGAAAGTGAGGTGGCTAGCACATGTGAGAGTAACTGAAGCAATCTAATTTCATCATCTGACCCAGAGGCAATACTGCTGTCAGACTGGGAGGTGCTGAGGGTATAAATGGTAAGATAGGCTGCACAAGCCACACTAACTGCAACATTTTTATTTTACCCCCATAGGCACCCCAGGGCACAGGCGAAATAGGGGTTTCCTGTGCAAGTGAGAGTAACTGATGCCTCTTTCCTTATCACCACAGGTACATACTCTAGGGTAAGGGTGAAATGGGCTGTACACAGGAGAGTAACTGATGCCTCTTTCCTTACCACCACACGTACTCTAAGGTAAGGGTGAAATGGGTTATACAAGTGAGAGTAACTGATGCCTCTTTCCTTATCACCACAGGTACTCTAGAGTAAGAGTGAAATGGGCTGTACACAGGAGAGTAACTGATGCCTCTTTCCTTATCACCACAGGTACTCTAGGGTAAGAGTGAAATGGGCTGTACACAGGAGAGTAACTCATGCCTCTTTCCTTATCACCACAGGTACTCTGGGGTAAGAGTGAAATGGGCTGTACACAGGAGAGTAACCGATGACTCTTTCCTTATCACCACAGGTACTTGAAGGTAAGGGTGAAATGGGCTGTACAAGTTAGAGACTGATCACTCTTTCCTTATTACCACAGGTACTTGAAGGTAAGGGTGAAATGGGTTGTACAAGTGAGACTGATGCCTCTTTCCTTATCACCACAGGTACTCTAAGGTAAGGGTGAAATGGGTTATACAAGTGAGAGAGACTGATGCCTCTTTCCTTATCACCACAGGTACTTTAAGTTAGTAGTCTTTAAGGTAAAGGTGAAATGGGCTGTACAAGTTAGAGACTGATCACTCTTTCCTTATCACTACAGGTACTTGAAGGTATGGGTGAAATGGGCTGTACAAGTGAGAGCAACTGACACCTCCTTCCTTACCACCACAGGTACTCAAAGGCAAGGATAAAATGGGTTGTACAAATGGGAGTAACTAATTTTCTTTACTGCAACAGGCACACCAGGATGAGGGCAAGACAGGCTCTAAGCAGAGTGACAGAAGCATTTTTGCTTTAACTTCCTAGGCACACTAAGGTAACAGTGAGACGAGTTGTCAAGGAAGAATGACAGGATATATCAGGCCAAGGATGAGTCAAGATGGGACAGGGATGAGGGGGGGCCAAAAGAAGAACTCTCCAAAAACACCAGTAGTCATGCATTTTCATATTCCACAAAGCCTATGGATCAGAAACGCGCTCAGTCAGTCAGTGCTTGTCATAAATGTAGACTGCATAAGGCAGGCTGGAAGGGGAGGGGGGTGGGGGTGGGATAGGAGAGAGTGGGGGGAAAAGGGGCCCTTAACTTTCACAGCACCATATTTTACACGATCACCCCAAACCTAGCAGCAGTACACTGGGATGAAGCTACTGAGCAAGCAAAACTTTGCTTTGCCAAAACGCACTTTGTTTATCTTCACTTGTTCAGCAGTATTCGTTACTGACCTCGTCTCGATAAAGTGAGCCACTTTCTCCCACAAAGCCCTGGCGCGAAGCTGGTCTGGAGGAGGAGACCGCTTTCTGGACAGCTCGCCCCCGAATCTCCGGCTGGCTCTTGACACGCTGTGGCTCATCGCTGTCACATTCATGGATCTTCAGCACCGTGCGGTCCTGTATGTCTCTGATGGTGCAAGCAAAGTCAATGCTTCAGATGCAACATCACTTTTCTTTTTAAACAGCCAAATAATTTATGAAGTAAACCAACCCTGATGCATTACTCACAGAGAATTCCATCACTACCACAACTAATCAACTACAAAATCAGTAAGCTTTGTGAGGGGGCAGGGGTGGAATTGCACACAAATTACTTTCTAGAGCAATTCCCATGCATGATACATCTAACCAACACTTGGTCAATGCTATCAAATGAAGAAATTTCTTTTATCTAAGACTGGGCAGAAAATGAACCTCACCGAAGGTCTTCAAGCTGGAAGAATATGCTGGTGGCTGTCTCCAGTATGTAGATTTTACGCTTTGGGGAGTCCAGAAATTCCATTGTGAGCTTTTCTGGGAAAGCTCGAACGAAAAGCGCCCGCACTGTATCCAAACTGGTGATCTCATTGGGCAGCAAGGCTTTCTTTGTCTCATCTCGGTACACCAGGAACACAAGACCTGCATCAAAAGCTTAGCAATAGGAAACAGTGAATACAATCATTTATAGTAATATAAATACACAGGTGTCAATATTGTTTTGTCTGGATGGCTGAGTGTGTATATAATGCTCTTGGGTGATGTTGGTGACACTCACATACATAAACAACATGACGCAGGCCATAAATATGAAAGGCCAAGTAAATGTGTACAGATGTACATGTCCCACACTTCAGCATGACTCCAAAGTCTGTTAAATGAAGCAAAGGTGCAGTTAACACAGGATCAAACAGAAAGGCTCCACAATAACATGTGAACACAAAGGAAAGTGCCCTAATATGGAAAAGTGGAAACATTCAGTGAATTTGTTGTTCACAAAAAGTTTGACTTGATCAAACACTGTACAGTGTACGTGGCATAATTTTCCAAAGATGAAAAGCACAGCAGCTGATGTCAGCTAAAACGTCCTCATTCCAAATTCCATTTCTGAGATTGTGTCCTGGAAAATATCACTGATCAGTTTGGCAAGGTGCACGGCTTATGTTTCATTCCAGGTACAATTCAGAAAAGTGTGCATCCAGAATGATATTCACAGAGTGATTGATGATCGCTTATATAGTGCTATTCTCCCCTCTCTTGAGCTGACTCACTGCACTTGCATGTGGTTCTACATGAGTGACTAGCTTTATACACATTTTTATTTTTATTTTTGAATATCCACCAAAGTGGTGTACTTACAGCACTGGCACAGATAAGGTGCTACAAACTATAACTAGTATAGAGTGCAGGGGTCAGATCTGAGAGAATAAGCATTGCCTTAAAAGTTACAGTCCAAAAATCACAGCAAGTTTATTTTTTCAACATCCAGATTCCACCCTTTCTTGACTGGACTTTCAGTGCATGCCAGAGAGGAGTGTGGGGCAATGGCTGAGGTGACAGTCTGCAAGCAGAGCTGAATGATGCAGCAGCCATCAGTGAACCAGAAATCAGTGTTAGCTATTTTGCATACAAACATGATACAACAATGCAGCTATGTGGCAAAAATGTATACAGTGCAGGGAAATAACAATATTTAGGCAAAGGAGTGTGAACCCAAGTACTAATATATATATGAGCCTGTGCCAAAAGGTGCTCGGCAAGGACCATCCATTTTTTGGTCGTAAATGCTTCTTCAGGTTTAAGTTTTCTCTGAACAAACCTAACTTTATCTGAAAGAGTATGCACCAAAGAGATAATAAAGATAAACTTGACTCCCAAAGTCAGTTTTTAGTTAGTAAAATATGAAAATTTACACCAAGTCCGGGCCGAAAATTGGCAAAGGAAGGGTGGACATTTCGGGTGCACCGCTTCAGTTGTCGTTTTGCTTGCATCTTTCTTCTTTAGGCAATTTTCCCTTTGCTGCCTGACAGGACATAGTCAAAGCTTTTTAATGCTTGTGAAAACGGCTCATAACTACTTGTAAAATCTGAATAACTTGTAGAATCGATTGAAACGCATTGGGTTCGGTTCCGATGCTGATGAAAACATTCGTCTTCTACTATTCACTACGGACTTGTGGGTGGTGAAACAAATAAGCTGCTGCTAAAATCAGGGTTTAGTCAAAAGCAGTGACAATAAAAGCATTGGATTCTGTTCATAATTATTTTTTTCAAGTTTAAAATTTCAAGTTTTTATTTTGTCAGTCCGTTACAATCGAAAAATTGCCGATCCTAGGGATAAACGTCAATTCTGTGACCGCGGTCTTGCGCCTACTTTCTCTTCAAACATGGTGCCAACAAGGAACGGTGAGTGAATTTTCGATTTGGGTCATGTACCTTTCTACAGTTTTGATCGAAATGTAATGCTGCGTCCGACAGATTAAATAGTTACTTTTCATTGATACGACGTTATTTTTGCATTTTCATTCGTAATTGTAAGCGAAGTGACCATTATTAAACAGGTTTTGGTCAGCAGTGTGCAAATTCAAAGTGATGTCTTTGTTCGATAGCCGGCTGTTTCTCGGATGACACTTAGGTCAGTGTTTTGATCGCAAGTGACCGATTTTTGCACAAATATGTCCAAGTTTCGATCGAGGGAACTAGTTTTTTCTTAGTGTTTCAACTGAAAGAGAAAAACGTATACGTTCAAGTGTTTACTTCGTAATGGCGAAAATACCCATGTTTACAACAGCACATGTTTCAGAGTTGATTTGCCGCTGTCGGACAGCGTTTTTTTCACTTGTTCAGTCGATCGGAACAACATGATGCCATGACACAAATTCTTACTCCTCAGTACACTTCTGCAACTCTACAGGTTTATTATTGCCGTCTGTGATGTGAACTAAGAGTTTTTTAAAAGGCATAGCTGTAAATTATCTATTTATACCAATTTTTACAAATTGTACAAACACACAACAACAACAACAAAAAGAAAAGAAGCATTACCATGACATTAACGATAACATTGTGATTAGGGAGATGATTTATTTTATTTTATTAATCTTCCCTGGTCTTCCCATTTCCCTGGGATGAATAAAGTATATTGTTATTGAATATTGTTGTTTTGATTCTATTTCTAGCAAGAGAGATGCATTCTAAAGTATGTGCTGAAACTAGTGAAAGCCAGAATAGAATTTCTTAACTGATGTAGTTTTATATGTGCATTGCAGTACAAATACAATACAGTGCAGCATATAAAGTAAAATTCTTGTGACAATTCACTATAAATATGCAACATGAAGACAAAAAATTCATACAATGTAGGGTGGGGGTGGAAGTTAGTAGGGAGAAAAGACCAAATGAACAGAAATTTAAAAAAGGAGGGGGTGACCTGGTATTTGTGTTATTATGTTTCAACTACAGTACTATATATATTTTAGTAATATTACCTAATGTCTGATATAGATGTATATTCTGGGGAAAGCCAAAACACACACACGAGCGTGTGCAGACACACACAATATCTTATATGCATGTACGTCTCCAGAGTTGCATACCTATAAATATGGAGACATATCCTCAAAAACAGTTGTTATATTGCCTTATTTTGTACACATGCATTTTTCTTTTCAGGCTAAAAGGTCGATGCTCCAAAAGGGGAAGAGCAAGTGTTTTTCATGACACAGCAGGGACAACATTAATGGAGCATGAAGCCAGATTCGTCCAGGGAAGCATTGCAGTACTTAGGAACAGCAGAGAAATAATGTCTCAATGCTGAACTGCCAACTCACTGAAAACAAATCTTTTAAATTTATTAGGATGGGAAGAATTAGTGTTAACATGGGAAATTCTCTATGCTTTGTCATCAGTTTCCAGATTTTGCATTACTGTTTCTGGTTACTTACAATGTGTTACAGTTGTTATTCCAGTTAGTGAGACTTGAATGCCAAATCAATGCCTTTGGTAATTGAATTTTACCTGCTGTTACACATTGGGTATAGGGTGAATGTACATTTGTAATTCACATGTTTTTTTGTTTTGTCAATGAAAGAATAATAATGACAACTTGGCTGTACTTTTTCTAAGTCACATACTGACTGTCCAGTGTTAAATATTCCACTGTGTCCTCTGATATGCATGACATCCAACAGTGCATTACTTTAAATAATGGTTTTGGCCTTGTTCAGTATTTACAGCAATGTGTCAGATGTAGGAAAACTAAGTGATTTTATTAGCTGTGCATATGTTTTACAGGAAAGGAAAGTTTACAAACTTTACAAAGGGAA
This sequence comes from Alviniconcha strummeri, assembly GCA_963584105.1. Classification (NCBI taxonomy): domain Eukaryota; kingdom Metazoa; phylum Mollusca; class Gastropoda; family Provannidae; genus Alviniconcha; species Alviniconcha strummeri. Next base: position 3,650,237 of record OY757542.1, read on the forward strand.
GTGTTGTGTCCACCACAGAGTTGTTACATCCAACAGATAAAATGCTTAAAAAGGGCCTTTGACAAAATTACAACTATACAAGCAACTTGTTTAGTGCTGCAGTCATCAAAACTACTACTAAATCAACTGGTAACATTTTGTTGCAGTGTAGGGAAATTACCACTGTTATTTTATAAGCTGTGTATTGTGAGCATGGGTAATGTTATGTCCATCCAATAATCGTTACATCCGACAGATAAAATGTAAAAAAAATGTCATTGATGACCTTAGTTCATGCTGCAGTCAGGGAAACAACTATGCTTGATAAATTCTAATAAACACATCCTATTTTTGATTCAGTGTTATGTTTCATTTTCATTTTATTAAAAAAATTAAGATGGCAGTCTGTCGGATGTAACACAGGACATCATTGTTATGATTTTGAATATGAAATAAAAAATGAATTGAGTCAATTTAAGTTTTACTGTCTTGTTATAAACGATGGATGTTTATTTTCCCCACAGATTGATAGCAATCATTAAATTCAAAGATTAAATCAAAACAAACACTGTGTCCTGTGTTGCATCCGACAGATTCAGGTGTCCATCTTTAAATGTCTTTTTCTCAGACTCACTTCATCGAGTTATCTTTTTCAGACCTGAAATGTATATAAAAAAGACTTATCTTTTAAATGGTGTTACTTGCTAAATGATTTTTCTGCTTTTATTTTTCACTCTAATGTCCACCTTCTAAGCAGCACCTTTTGGCACAAGCTCATGTATATTATATATCCTTTTGCTAGAGAACAAAACAAGTTCCCCCACAGCTTAAAACATTTACATTAACTGCATTGATAACTGTTGGGGAAAGTATAAAATGAAAGAGGAAAATTATGTGCGACCTATGGCACCATCTTATTTCAGTCTGTAGACATTGTGAATGGTCAGGACTGAAGAAAAAAAAGGGGGGGGGGGAAGGGGGGGGAAATGCTGGACAGCAAATACAAACTGCTTCTGCCAAAAACAGACTACAATCTTACCAATTGGTCTCTCCAGTGAAGAGGAAGCGCTGCGCACAATGGGCAGACTAGTGCGGGCATAGCCACCACGCTGGAAAGAGGACAGTTCCACATCGGACATGGTGCCAGGGTCGTCATAGTCTAGCGACCGGTTACTGTGGGGGTTGTAAACCACTGCTGTTGTACGTCGGCGCTGCGGCTCTCTGGGACGAGGGTTCTGGAAAACAGTGATCACAAATCTGTTCAATTTACCTGTCAACATGAAAATATGTCAAAACTGCTACTAAATATCACTTCACACTTAGATATATTTATAATTATATGCTTGTGTCTCTTTCAATGACTATCAGTTTCATGAAAGAAATCCAGTACCATCCCACCCACCCACCCACCCCAAAAAAACGCCTTTGTTATAGGGGGTGGATGGATAAAGGAATATCAAACAGTGTGCAAACAGACTGCAGAGGCATTACATTCTTTTCGCTGCACTGTTGCAGTGATATTTGACTGTCCCCATGCACACCCATACAGTGTTACACATAACACTTGACTCAACAAACCAAGTCAGGCCAGACTGCCCTAACCTGTTCTTAAGTTTGCAGATGTTGGGAAAGAGGTGCAGATTACACCTTACAAGACAAAAAAAAAAAATCTCCTGTTCCGTCCCCATGGGGTATCCACTATGAGTCATCTCCTTCAGTAGGGCTAAAGCACACAGGCCTAGTGGAGGGAGGGCCCAGTTGCAATAGCTGAACAACAGGAAAAGTATTAAGCCAGAGAAAGAAGAAACAAACAGTGACCAGGCTAGACATTTTCTTAGAGGGGTGTGACATCTGTAAAGTGGCAAAAGTGGTTCATGGAAACCAGTCAAATAATCACTGTAACCAGTCAGATACACACTAACTTATGAACTACATGAGCTGTACTGGTGAACACTTAGCTCCCTTCCCTGTCTAGAAGACACACACGCGCACACACACACACACACACACTTTCTCTCTGTCTCTCACACACGCACACACACACACACACACACACATACACACCACATGCACTCTCCCACTGTGCTGTGTTTTGGGGCGCGCACACGCACGCGCACACACACACACACAACCACGTGCACTCTCCCACTGTGCTGTGTTTTTTGGGGGGAGGGGGGGGGGTTGCTTTGTTGTTTTGAGAACCAGTCAAACAAAATGGCAGCCGGTGCATCTGACTGAGTGACTCACTGCCAATTTTTGTTCTGGTATATATATAATAATAATATACTGATCTTAACTGGAAAAATACAAAACATTACCAGTTAACATGAAGTGATGAACCCAGAACACATACAACAAACAAAATGTGCACCTGCAACAGGCAGTAGGTGCCAAAGGTCCAAAGATGAATCATTCAGGTAATAATTTACAGGTGCAACAAAAACAAGCCATCAAAAAATTCAGCACTGCATCTGAACCTTTGACGCAACTCCTAAGATTACAACAGCAAAAAAATACAGCTGTGTCAATGTGTGCTAGTTTTAGTCAGTCAACATTTGATCTTTTAAAACAACCTGGTGCTGCAAAAATGCAGACCAAACACTAATAAATGATGCACTAATGATTACTGCAAAACATAGGTTTACAAATAATATTATTTAAAAATATGGATCCTGATATTATATATAATATATATATGAAACCAAAAATTAAAATAACATTTCCAATGTGCATTAGGTAAACTAGTACTAGTCTAGTGGTCCCTAAGATCAGCACACTTCCATCACCTAGCAAGGGTGGTCACCATAAATATATACGTGTGTGTGTGTGTGTGTGTGTGTGTGTGTGTGTGTGTGTGTGTGTGTGTGTGTGTGTGTGTGTGACTTTCCTGAAAATGCAATAAGCTCTCTAAGTATAACGCCAGATTCAGAGACCAAGTGGTGCATTTCTGCAGGTCAAAACTGTAAAGCAGGTCATCTTGCCCACCTGAGCAGGGGTATGTTGCTACAGTGCTTAGGGGTGCCTGGAAAAAGAGGTCAAGTCAGGTGAGCCTAAAGCTAAACCCAACAAAAGCACACGACGACCTTCACACACCAGCCATCTCTTA